>WBNH01002660.1:28151-41307 GCA_013401255.1 Urocolius indicus | reverse complement strand
CTCACCCTGCCCAGCCCAGCACTGCCCCACAGCCCTCAGCACCTCAGCCCCACGGCTTTGGGATCCCTCCAGGGCTGGGCACTGCCCCAGCTCCCTGGGCAGCCTGGCACAGGGGCTGACACCCCTCTCAGGGAAACAGTTCTGCCTCAGCTCCAGCCTCAACCTCCTCTGGGGCAACTGCAGCCCCTTTCTTGTCCTATCTATTCATTACTTCAGAAAAGAGACCGACCCTCTGCCTCACTCCAACCTCCTGTGAGGGAGTTGCAGAGAGTGCTCCTGTCTCCCCTCAACCTCCTCCAGGCTGAACACCCCTATTCCTAAAAGTTTTAGGGGCCTACAACTGAACACAGCACTTAAAGTGCAGCCTTGGATTATTTCTTCAGTCCTATTTCCCAGGACAGTCAAAGAATTCTCAAGTGACTCTTCCTCACTATCTCCACGTTCCCCTTTCCCTTGTGGCCTTGTTTTAGGTTACCCTGTGAATATATTTAATCCTTTGTACTTTTAAACCAACTTGCTAGGGAGATTTGCCAGAAAACTCAGTGTGGAGCAAGAAGGGAATGCACTGAAATGTCAATGGTTTTGGCTGCCCTGGGGTGTTTGGGCTGTATCCAGGGCTTGGGGAGACACGGTTGAGTGGGGATGTCCTCACGTAACTCCAGACTGAAAGCCCACGCCTGCCTTCAGCCCCTGAGAGCCTGACAACTCTTTGTGCCTCCCTCCACCAAACTGAGCCAGCAGCTAGTGATGTCCTGCAAGGTGAGGGTGAGGGAGCCCTGGCCCAGGCTGCCCAGGGAGGGTGTGGAGGCTCCTTCCCTGAGGTTTCCAAACCCGCCTGGACACGTTCCTGTGCCCCATGATGGAAGGGAAACCTGCTGTAGCAGGGAGTTGGGCTGGATGAGCTCTGGAGCTCCCTTCTAGCCCCCACTATGCTGAGATTCTATGATTTGCTAGTGGCTTTGGAACTCAGGGCTCTGTCTCCTGACAGGCTGAGAGGGAAAGAGACATTGCCGTGCGCTACTCGGACTCCCTCCTGCGCCTGACCCCCAGGAAGAACACGTGTCTGTTCCGGAGCAACCCCACACCCTTCATCTGCAGCCCCTGCTCAGCTCAGCACCAGGGGCTGCCAGAAGAACCCTTCCAGCAACAGGCAGCTGAGGTGAGCAGGTCCCTTCCCTCCCCTTCTCATCTCCCCTTTCACCATGCCAGATGCTTGTGGATTGAAATGGAGGATGAGCAAGATTTCCTTCACGTCTCATCCCTAATACTGGAGTTGGTTTTTAATACCGAAGGAAACCTTGCCTTCTATTTTCACCTGGTTTAGTGACCGTTGTCATCCTCCTCCAAAGTGCTCATCCCAGCAGCAGAAGGGATGGGAGCTGCCTCCTCCTGGGAGGACGCTGAATTTCCCAGTGTGTCATGCAGAGCGGTGGCACTAGGTGGTGCCACGGCACTGCAGCTTCTGTCATACCAGCCAGGAGCACGAGGTGGTGAAACCTTGGAAAACATGCCTTAGGGACTGTTTTGAGCTTGGTTTTGGGGTTTTGGCATTTCATAAAGTGTGTGTTTACCCAGGAGCTGGAGTTATTGTGGTTGAAGTATCGCTCCCCTTGGGGTGGAGAATCACTTCTGGCAAGACAATGGAGGATCTTGGACTTGTAGAATCTCAGTGAAGTGATTTGGGAGCCCTTTACCTCACCTGGATCAGGGTTTCAGGGCATTAGCGTGGCTCTGAACGATGCCTTGGGTCACAGGTTACCTTACACTTATGTGTGAAGCTAATTGTGCCTTGAGTTTTACTCCCTTGGTAAAGCACCTTGGTTGGAGTGGGGAGATATCCCCCTGTGCAATGAAAACTCCTGATGTAGCCCTTCTTGGTGACTTCTTGTTGGGTCTTTTCTTTACCTTCCCTCTTGATGGCAGCTGAGCAGAACCATGCAGCAAGTTCGGCACAGGCTGGCATCCTGCAAAACCATGTCCCAGGGAGAGGGTCCTCCTGAGCTCCCTGATGGCCTCTGGAAGAGAGAGGTGAGTGAAGGGTTGCTAGGGGGGAGGGTAAGAGGAATTACCTTGCAAACACTTGAAGGTCTGGCTCTAATTAGCAAATCCAAAGTGTGCTTTGGTGGGTTTCTCCAGCAGAAGTGAAATAAAGTGGGCTTTAGTGGCCCAGGGATTTTTGTGGCCCCAAGGGTCCCTCTCTTCTCGCTGTCTGTCAGAGAAGGCACCAGGATGAAGCAGATGTAAACTTCTCTGTTTGTGGTGATTAACAAGAAAGAAACCAGGAAATGAGAATTCAAAAAGCATTTTCTTAAAGGCTGAGATAGTGATCTTGGTGTCTGGGAGGAACGTGATGATCAGTCCTCACCTTAGCTGCCTTTATTCTGCAAACCTCAACAACTCTTTCCCTTGTTTCACATGGATGACAAAGATCTGGAGGGTTTTCCTCACCCAGGCTTGGCTTCTGGGAGAGAATTGTTGGCACACAGCTGCTTTCCTTGAAGCAGTAACCCCAAGGAGGTCAGTCCCAAGGGCCTCTCATTTTTGTTCTGCTGAACTTCATCCTACTTTTGTTACTGCCCTACTCAAGAGCAGCTTTGTGTAGCACCAATTACCCTGCATTCTGTGCCAGAACCTTTCTTAAACTGATGTACTTTGTCCACCCTGGAGAGCACCAGCAGTGACCCAACCTGATAGTTTGTCTCGTTGCCTCCCCCGGAGCCAGTTTCCTGCCTGTCTTGCAATACTTCATTCCCATCTCTTTCTCAGCTTCACCAAAGGTGAAGTACATCTTGGCTGGCTGTTATCTAGAAAATACCTTTAGCAGAAAGGCAGCTTGGGCTCTTCCTCCTCTGTGTACTGCTGGATTTCAGCTTAAGGACGTCATCTTTGGGAAGGAGAGTTACAGACACCGTGTAATTATGGGCTGGAAAACCTCCTTATCTATTGTGGACATCACACATACCTCTCTCTAAGTTCTCACTGCCCTCAAACTGCTCAGTAGCATGGAGCCATCCATTACTTGGTTCTTAGCAGCTGCGAATGATGCTGCTGCCCAGGTGAGCCAGAGGACTCCAGGAGACGGGGAGTGGGACTCGTAGGAGGGCTGTGGCAAGTCATCCACAGCTGAGAGGAACAAGGCAGGGAAGGGGGATCATCCTCCCACCCAAATGACTGCAGCTACAGTGATTCTATGCTCTTTTCAAACCTCTGGCAAGGAGGATTTAACAGCTTCCCTAAGCAATGTATTGTAGGAGATGTGTGTTCTAGGTAATTGATTTATGGCATTACTGGGGTTTATTACTCCAAGATAATAGAGAAAAATAAAGCTCTAATATTAAATCTGAACCTTTCTCCCTGGGTGAAGGTTTGCCATGTCCACAGCTAGGCCAGGACAGCAGCTTGTTCCCTTCTCCTCAGATGCAAGAGGCAGGACCTAATGACCATGGTAATTGCTGACAACAGTGTACTGCCTTGCCCTTTGCATTTGTCCTCCCTCGATTTCCTTGTGCTCTCTATTCCAGCTGATTTCTTTGGTTTGGAGCCCAGTGGTTTTTAAGCCTGTTCTCAAATACTTCTATTTACTGATGTCTTTCTTGAGGCTGTACAATCAAGATGCTGCTTTCTTCTGTCATCCAGGCTGATAATGAAATGATCAAGCAGAGCCAGTCCAGTTCTTTACCCTGGTGCTGTGCAGTGACCTTCTGAGCCTGACTCTGAGCAGTGTTTTGCACCTCCCATGGAATGGGATCATCAAACAGAGAGTTCCTTACACAAGTGTCAAATTAGGCCATCCCAAATGCTCAAACCCAGATGTCTTTGGCCATACTTTTGCCTGAGGCCTCTTCCTTCTATTGTAGGAGAAATTCAAACCAGCTAGACACGACTTGCTCCTGACAGATTTATGCTTGGTTGCTGCTTATCTTGTTTCTTAGCAGCTTACAGGCAGTTTGCAAGGTGATTTCTCTTGTTTTACCAAAAGCATTCTAGTTACACCCTTGAGGCTAAACCCTTCTTTTTAGTGTTTCCTTTTCCCCTCCTTTATTTGAAGACAAAGGCTCATTCTTGCCCTTTTCTGATAACCTGAACCCCCACAACAGGTTTTGGGGAGGAGGGAGCTGTTAGCACCTTGTCTGCCACTCCCACCCAAACCAGAGGCAGCTGTCTTGGTGTTTCAGGTGTTCACCAAGTCCTCAGCTGCTTTGCCTTTAGGGTTTGGTTGACTGTTGCAGGCCCCCAGCATGACAGCACCCAATTTCTATTCCCCAGCTGACCATTCCCTGAAGTTGATGGTTTTCTTTCCACAGTTTCATTTTCTCCTACCTTCAGGGCTTCAGAACATCTGTACAAAGCAATAACCATTCCTCTCTCTCTCTCTTCTCTTACCTTCACCAAAGCAGCTCTCCTGCCTTGTGTTTCTGTCCTAACAGGCTTCATTCTTCAAGTACTGTTAAATAGTTGCATGTTTTGACTAACTCTGGGTTGTGCTGTCCTGTACTGCAGCAGAGCCACTGCTGAGCTGTCCCTGGGGTGAGCGGCCTTCTCCTCCTGCTCATCCCTCCTCTCCCTCTCTCAGCAGCCCTTCCCTTCCTAAGCATGCTGGAGGAATAAAAAAGGAGATAAATAATGAAGAAATCCTGACTCCCAGCTTGCTTCTGGCATTTTGAGGTTTTTTTAGTTGAGAGGAAACAATCTGCTGCTTCTCAAAATATTGTTAATTGCCAGGGGGGGAACCTGCCCACTTACCATCTGAAGGAGTACAGCATGTACTTGCTGTTGCTCCAGAGATCCCTCTCAGCTCCTGGAGAGGCCCTTTACCTCATGCACGTCTCTCCCTCTGTTTCTATACTTGGGGAGACTTATCATGAGTTGCTAAATTCAGGGTTTCAGGCTCTCTCGCCCCTCATCTCAAGGAGCTCTTCACAACAAGCACCCTTGGGTTAAATGCAGGAGGGGGGGGGGGGGTTGATATTTCCCTCGACACCAAAGCAGTTTGAATCTCATCTTTCTACCTTTCTTCTCTAGAAACCAGAGTCCTGTCAGACAGCTGAGGTACCTGCTGAGGGAGAGGAACTGCTGCTGGTGGAACATCACGACCTCCCAGCTGAGCTGTGGGAGCAGGGGTCAGCCATGGGCCAGGATGAGCATGGCCACGACTTCTACATCAAAATGGCATTTGAAAAAGTAAGCCTTTGCATTTGGAAAAGAAAAGTAAGATGGGGCTGGGCCAAGCTGCAGAGGTTTGGGGTTGGGATTGGGGTTTATTTTGGCAGAGAGTTGTTTGCTCAAAACCTGGTTAACTCTTAAGCCTGCTGGTGGCAAAATGGGCTTGAGAGCAGTGTTGGAAGCAAACTGAGATTGGTGGCCTCTTCCACTGCCTTCAGAGAATCCCAGAGTGGTGGGTGTGTGGGAAAGGGCCCTGCAGAGCTCATCCAGCCCCTGCTGAAGCAGGTTCCCCTCATCAGGGGGCACAGGAACGTGTCCAGGTGGGTTTGGGAACCTCCTGAGAAGGAGCCTCCACACCCTCCCTGGGCAGCCTGGGCCAGGGCTCCCTCACCTCAGCACCAAAGGAGTTTTCCCTTATGTTCCAGTGGAACTTTTTGTCTTCCAGCCCATGTCTATTATCCCTTGTCCTGTTGCTAAACACCCCAGAAACAAGTGTCACTCCATCCTCCTGACACCTACCCTTTAGGTACTTTTAAGTGTTGCTGAGGTTCCCCCTCAGCCTTCTCCAGGCTGAACAGCCCCAGGTCCTGCAGCCTTTCCTCACTAGAGAGATGTCCCAGTCCCTTCAGCATCTTGGTAGCCCTGCACTGGCCTCTCTCCAGCAGTTCCCTGAACTGAGTGACACAGGACTGTAGAAGAGGCCTCACAGTTGGGGCTTCAGAAGGGGTTTTGTTTATGGTTGTCTCAGTGCTCACAGGAATCTGAAGCTGAGTGGAGGCAGCAGTGGGGTGGAAAAGCTGCAGGTGCTGCACTGAATCATCTTGAAACCTTCTAGGAAAGGGATAAAAACCACCCCAGCTTTGTATGGAGGAAGGAGCTGGGAGGCTTCCTGTGCTGCCTCAAAGACAGCAGGAACTGCCTGTGAGGGCTGAACTGATGTATTTATTGAGGCTTCTTGTTTTGAGGCAGACTTGAAGCACCTGAGGTATGGAAACTGACCTGATTACCTGGAGCAATTAGCAAATACTTTCTGAGTGTAGCAGCTGGTGATTAGGCCAGGGAGGAGCAGAAAAACTGGCTGGACATAGTGAGGGGAGGGAGAGAGGCAGGTGGAGGTTTGCTCTGAGGTTTTGGCTGTTGAATTCTCCTGATGCTTTTGTTTATTTGCATTATTGTTATTTTTCTTGGACTTCCCAAAACTCAGAATGACAGTTTGGCAGAGGGGAAGGGTGAATCCATATTTAAACTAAACCAAAGGATTTCTTCAGAAGTGTTTCAACAGAGCTTTGGTGTTCAGGCTCCTGCATGGAGATGGGATATGTGTGTGTATGTGTGTGTGTGTGTCTCCTGACTCCAGCCAATCCCAAAAATGATTCCCCCCCCACTGCTGAAGGATCAGATGGAGAAGACTCAACTCCAGCAAGGAGTGTTTTGTTTGGCTGTGATGATGCTGATGCTTCTCTTTTCCATTTATCTTCCAGTACTGTGATGGCTCAGTGAAGGACTGGAGCCTGCCTGAGCCTCCTCAGAGGCCACACACCAACTACCAAGCTCCCCTCCTACTCGGGGCTGGTGTAGACCAAGAGGAAACCAAGAAGCAGGTTTGTGTGTTGGAGCTGAACCCTTATGGTTTCACCTTCATTTCAAGACTGGAACGTCCTCAATCATACAATCACAGAGTGGTAGAGGTTGGAAGAGACCTCTAGAGATCACCTAGATGCCACTAGCCCAGATGAGAAGGCTCAAGGGAAGCCTTCATCTGATAGTTAGAGGAGTTTGATAAGTGTCTCAGGTCTTGGCCAAACCTACCAGGTTCTGGTTTTTCTTCCTCTAAGATCTGTGGTGATCGTAAGTGGAATTGGTGTGTGCTGCTCCTGCAGAAGCTGGGGTCTGAATAACATGGAAGGGCTGGAGGAGAAATCGGCTGTTGATTGTCTCTGACCAAACAGTATTGCTTTCTGTGATTGTGTGGAGAGAGAGAGAAGGTGCCAAAAAGACTTAAAAGGAAACCCCAAAACACTGAAAAACCCAACAAACCCCCCACTAAATCTTGTCTGGGCATCACTTAAGAGGCAGGGAGGTCATGTCTAGCTGCCCCTTCACCCAGCTCTTCCCTCTGCCCCTTGCTTTTTATCTCCTTGGCTCAGATCCACTTTGAGATAACTGGGTTTGCAGCTCTCTGTGGGTTTTTTCCACCTAGTTCCTCTCCTTCTTCAGCCTGGGGATCTCTCCTGCTTCTCGGTCTCCAGCTCTGCAGGATGGATGAGCTCAGCCTCACACTCTTGGGGCTGATGAGGAAAAAATACCACATATTAAACTTTCTGGCATGGGGAAGCTCAAATGAGCCTGATTCCCAGTGCAAGTAGGAGGGCTTTAGCCAGGCAGTTTCCCTCCCATTGCTGCATCAAAGTACAGTCCCCCTGTGCTGGGCCCTGGTGATGCTGCACCTCAAATGCTGCGTTTGATTGATTTTGGGCCCCTCACTCACTGCCAGAGAGACACTGAGAGGCTGCAGCGTGGCCAGAGCCTGGCACTTGAGCTGGGGAAGAGGCTGGAGCACAAGTGTGCTGGGGAGCAGCTGAGGGAGCTGAGAGTGATCCCAAATGACCTCTTCTGAGGTGCCTCTTCTTTCTCCCAGCGTCAGAAGGAGTATCTGAGGTACAGGCGCCTCTTCATGAGCATCGAGCGTGAGCAGGTGAAGGAACAGCAGCGGCACAAGGAGAGGCAGAGGAGAATCGCTCAGTGAGTGCGTGTGGCTGAGAGCCAGGGCTTTGGGGGCACCTGCTGAGGCACAGGCAGGGTCAGCCAAAGGCTGGAAGGGCCTCAGGAGTTGGCTGTGGCCGGAAAGCTGGCCAGAGGGAAACACCCTGAGGGAGCTGGTTGATAACAGCTGAACGTGAGCCAGCAGCGTGCCAGGAGGGCAAGAAGGCCAAGGGCATCCTGGCTGGGATCAGCAGTGGGGTGGCAGCAGGAGCAGGGCAGGGATTGTCCCCTGTGCTGGGCCCTGGGGAGGCTGCAGCTCCACGGCTGTGTCAGTNTGTTGAGGGCTGTAGGGCAGTGCTGGGCTGGGCAGGGTGAGGGCAGCAGATGGACTCCAGCAGCTTCAAGCTCTTTTCCAACCAAAATAATTCTATGATTCTGGTGTGAGCCAGGCAAGGGGATTTTGGAAAGGTCTTGTGCAGCCCAAAGTGCAGAGGCTTGGAGAACACTGCCCAGCTTGGGGTATGAAAACAACTCCCCATCATGAGGTGATGTTGTGCCTCCAGGCCTGCAAACTGCCCCCAACACTTCAAAAGGGCCATTTAATCAACTTTATCATCAGGAGTGTGTTAATAGAGACTCTGCAACACAAATGCCAGCTGTAAAGCCTGACTTATCTTTTAGTACCCACTCTGTTAACTCTGGGGAGAGGATTCATTCAACCAAACCCCCTAAGAGACACCCTCTGCCCAGGCTGAGTCTTTCACAGGTGCTCAGCACTTCTCCCTGAGTCTCCTTGCAGTTGTGAGCCAAAAGATCAGCCTGTGAGAGTTACATCTTTGCCAAACTGATCCTTGGGATCTGATCCCAAGCCCCTGTGCTGCAATCCCTGCTCAGAAACTTTGGGGTTGAGGTCACGTTGTTGTTTCAACTGATCTTATCTGCAGGCTTTGTTTTTTAGTAACGGACTCTTCACCCTCACAGCTATAAATGTGTATATATAGTGTCATAAAAACCATTGCCCAGCATTTGTTCCAGAGTATCAGCACTGGTTTGGGTGCTTCAGCCATCTTCTCCCTTTTAAGGAGGAGCTCTACAAATTAACACCAAAATAGGAAAGAAAGTCTCTGTTGTTTCATCTGGGCCTCACTTAAACCAGAGATGTAGCTCTGCAGGTCGCTGTCTCAGCAATAGGAGCAGGATAGGAACCCCCAGGGCAGCATTTTCACCAAGGGAGAGAGGGATTGCCAGGCTAAAGAAACGCTCCTCGTGCATTCCTGGTATTTATCTCGGCACTGGGAGCTCCAGAGACTTTTTACTGCCCTGGGAGTGCTGATGGGGATTCCTCCTCTGTGTATGAGGAGAAGGGAAGGCTTTGTAATTACCCAGTGTAAAGCCTGGCCTTGGCCTTAGCCTTAATTTCTGTAGCAGAAGGGTTTATGGTGGGGTAGTTAAAGCTCTTCTGCAACTTTATCTGAGAAACATTTTGGAGTTTATAAGTTTGGCTCTGGTGTTACTGGAGTGTGTCCAAAGAAGGTTAATGAAGGGTTTGGAGCACAGATATGACGGGGAGAGGCTGTGACAGACCTGGAAGTGTTGAGTCTGGAGAAGAGGAAGCTGAGAGGAGACATAAGCACTCTCTGCAACTCCTTGACAGAGGAGGTTATAGCAAGGTGGGAATTGGTCTCTTCTGTCAAGTAATGAATGATTAGGACAGGAAGAAACAGCCTCAAGTTGCCCCAGGGGAGGCTGAGGCTGGAGCTGAGGCAGAACTGTTTCCCTGAGAGGGGTGTCAGCCCCTGTGCCAGGCTGCCCAGGGAGCTGGGGCAGTGCCCAGCCCTGGAGGGATCCCAAAGCCGTGGGGCTGAGGTGCTGAGGGCTGTGGGTCAGTGCTGGGCTGGGCAGGGCTGGGACTGCAGCAGCTTCAAGCTCTTTCCCAACTGAAACTATCCCATGCTTCTGGATGCAAAAAATTGACCCCTCAACTGGAGGAACATCCAAAATGTCTCATTTGGTTATGCTCCCCACCCTCTCCAGCTTCTACAGCCTTGATGTTTTGATGTTTGATGCCTTTTGGCAAGGATTGGCCTGTAACATGTTACTCAGCAGCAGGAATCCAGTGGCAGATGCTCGGGTTTAGTCTTTGTGCTTCACAAATGGTGTTTGTCAGGGGGAATGTGCTTTGCCTTTGGTGGGACTTCTACAGCCCAGCTTGCACTGAGAGGGCTGGAATGCCATGGAGGTGCAAGGGAGATGAGGAAATGGAGGAAGATTTGGTTAAAAATGCCTCTTAGAGGCAATCCTACCAGGGGAAGTTCCTTCTCTAAGTGTGTACTTACCTGCAGGATTAAAGGCAAGAAGGAGCAGCAGCGCTGGGAGGAAGAGCGGAGGATGCAGGAGGTGGCTGAGCAGCACAAAGGCCCTGAGGGAGAGGCAGCCTGTGAAACCCTTGCTCAGCTCCAGCTGGAGGAGAGGAGAGGGAAGAAGGTTAAGGACAAACAGCAGCGAAATAAAGAGCACATGAGGTACATCTGGTACATCTAGATCCTCTCTCCCTGTGCAGAGATGGCTGTTACTGGGCAGAGAGGAATGAGTTTTATCCCTTGCAGGTACATTGAAGCTCTAAGAGCCCAGATGAAGGAGAAGATAAAACTATTTAACATCGATTTGCCCCCACTGTGCTCCTGTGGGTCTGATTTCTGGGACTCTCACCCAGACACCTGTGCCAACAACTGCATCTTCTACAAAAACCACCAAGGTAAGAGCTGCTGCTTCAGGACAGATGCTTGACCTGAATCCCTAATGATCCAGAGAGAAATTAAACCAGAGTAGAGGTTTCTATGGTCTTGGGTTGCTGTGTAGAGATGCTCCTACAAATAATACTCCAGAGAGAGGCAGGCAGGTGCTCTGCTGCTTGTCTCTTAGAGCTCTTCATCCCTCCAGGGAGCTTTGTGGCATCCTCAGCAAAGCACCAGCCCCTGGGATGTATTAAATAGCCCTGCTGTAGTACAGAGGTGTGTTAGCAGGGGGAAAACTGTGAGGAAAACACTAAAACAGAACCCTTAGGGGCACAAGAAACCTCTTGGCCTTAATCAGTGGCTGAGAGAATGCAAAGAGGTGGTGGGAATTGTCTTGCTTGGCTGATAGGGAGTGCTCTGATCTTCCGTACAGCTTGGAAACATACCTGAGCAACAGAGGCTTGGCTTCTAGGGGGGAAAAAACACTCAGGAATTGGAGCCTTATAAAACAAATCTGTTGGCTTTCCTGCTTTGGCTTCACAGCACTTTGTAGTAGGGAGCATGCAGGGTGAGCAGGGATGTGTGTGTGGAAACCAACAGGCACCGTGGGGTTACCCTGCAAACCAGTTCCCCTCCCTCTGCTTCCCAGTAAAAGGCTGAAGCTCAGCCCAGTTTGTGAAACCCTCCATCCCTTAACGCTGCTTCCCCTTCTCCCCTGTGCCCCTCAGCCTACAGCCAGGCTCTGCACTCCGCGCTCTCCTCCTGCGCCGTGGCTCCGCTCCGGGACTTGACCGTGCTCTGCTCTCACCCGGGGACTCGGCCCTGAGGAGGGAACCAGCCCCACAGGGGACCTTGGGGGTCGGGCCCGGTGTTTGGGGACCGGGCCGGGCTGGGTTGTGCCCACTCCCCTCCCTGCACCCGGCTCCACCTTTGCTGTCACCTTCCCTGGGCACGGTTTGAGCCGCAGCTCGGAGTGAAGGAGCGACATTGGCTCTGCAGGACTGGTTAACAGCAAGCACTTGGCGTTCACGTGCGGAATAAACTGTTTTAAAGGGGTTTTCTTGCCTCATTTGGACTGAGAAATGAGGAGGACCAAGGTGACTTGACTCAAGCTCTCTCTTCCTTCCCACTCCCTTCTCTCCCAGTCTCTCTGGTGATGGGCCAGAGCCAGGTATTTATTATATCACATTCTTCAGGGTGATGATCTTTTCCCCCAATAACATCCAGCTTGTATTTTACTCTAGAGAGGAGCTGCCCTTTTTTTTCTAAGAGGAAAAAAAGGATCTATATTTAATCTCCAGGTGAGTGTGACACTTTTTTTTTTTCCCCTCCTTCCCCTTGTTTTTTACCGGCGCTGACGTCTCCAGCTCCTGCCCGGCAGTTGCACCATTAACCCCTCATTAATATTTACTGCTCGCCTGCCGCCACCTCTCCAATATTAACCCGGGCCGGAAGGAGGGGTGGCCGAGGGCTTCTGCCTCGTGCTTTCTTCCTCACCTTCCCTCCCTCGACCTCGGGCTGGAGGTGGCCGGGTAGGGGATGTTCCCACTCCCGACCCCGGGCTGGAGGTAGCAGGAGGTGGCTGGGTAGGGGATGTTCCTGACCCCGGGCTGGAAGTAGCAGGAGGTGGCCAGGTAGGGGATGTTTCCAGCCCGGACCCCAGGCTGGAGGTAGCAGGAGGGGAGGTGGCTGGGTAGGGGATGTTCCGACCCCTGACACCAGGCCAGAGGTAGCAGGAGGGGGCCAGGTAGGGGATGTTCCCAGCCCCGACCCTGGGTCAGAGATAGTGGAAGGGGGCCGGGTAGGGGATGTTCTCAGCTCCTGACCCCAGGCTAGAGGTAGCAGGAGGGGAGGTGGCTGGGTAGGGGAGGTTCGGGCATCCGGCCCCAGGACGGTCATTAGCAGGAGGGGGGCAGGTAGGGGATGTTCCCAGCCCAGACCCTGAACTGGAGGTAGTGGGAGAGGAGGGGGTCAGGTAGGGGATGTTCCCAGCTGCCGACCCTGGGCTGGAGGTAGCAGGAGGGGAGGTGGCTGGGTAGGGGATGTTCCGACATCCGACCCCAGGCCGGACATTAGCAGGAGGGGGTCAGGTAGGGGATGTTCCCAGCCCCTGACCCCGGGCCGGAGGTGGCCGGGTAGGGGATGTTCCTTTTGGAGAATCATTGGCAGCGGCCGCTGCTGTTCATTAACTGCTCTTTGCGTCAGGGGAAGACGTCGCCGACCTCGCGGGGCACTAAAGTTAGGGGGGAGTGTGCGTGTGTGTGTGGGGGGGGTTATAACTGATTTAGGGGCAGCTGAGGACAAGTGTTTCCTTGGCAAGTCCCCAGAGCCTCCCCAATGCCTGGGGACATCCCAGGGTTGTTGGAGGAGCACCCAGGGCTGAGTTGGGGGGTGTGGGAATGATGGTGAACTAAAGCCGTCGTGGCTACCTTGAGTTGAATGGGGATCCCCTGGAGAACGAGAGCAAAGGCTGGGGAGGGGAGGGGAGGCTCAGTGGGAAGCAGGACACCCAAACCCTGGGCTGGAAAAAGCTAAAGCCAGCATTTTCCGCTGGA
>WBNH01002660.1:12154-28102 GCA_013401255.1 Urocolius indicus | reverse complement strand
TTGGGGGGGCGGTCCCGGGGCCGGGCCGGGGCGGGGAGCGGCTGCCCCGCGGGGACTGAAAAGGAGGCGAACGGGGAGCGAGGAGCCGCAGCTCGGCCATGAGGGCAGCGCTCGCCCCCGGCGTCCGTCTGCTCCGCGCCCTCCCCCGGGACAGCCGGTGAGCGGGGACCGCGGCGGGGGGGAACCGGCCCCGGAGCGGGGGGCACTGGCCTGGGGACCGGCGGCAGCAGCAGCAGCAGCAATAGGGACCGAGGGGCACTCGCCTGGGGACCGGCGGCAGGATGGGGATCGGCCCTGGACCACCGGAGTGGCTCCGGGAAAGGGACCGGAGTTCAGTTGCCGCAGAGACCAGCATCGCCCCGTCGGGTCCCTCGTGCGAGCGGCCACCGCCACTTGAATCTCATCTGTTTGATTTCTTTGAAGCCTGTTTTGTTGCCAAACAATCCTCCTCCCCACCGATCCTCCTCCTCAGCCCCGCGCCTTGCCTTGCCATCTGCCATTTCCCTGCCAGAACAAACCCAGCCCGGCCGGCGGCTCCCGCACGGGTGTTTCTCTTCCCTTTGCTCCTCTCAGTCACCCCCAACGGGCATCAGCGGAGATTGTAACGGGCCAGGAGTTCTATTTTTGGGGGATGGAGGGAGTGAGAACAGGGAACTTTGCAGCTGCAGCCCCGAAGCAGCGAGTTGGGACTCGCAGCGCGTCTCTCACTTGTTGCAGTTTCACGAAGTGAAACTGGGAAGAGGAGCGAGACGGGCTAAAACTGACCCATAGAAACAACAGAGCCCTTTTTTTTTTCCCCTCTTCGATTTGGTTTGGTTGGGTTTTTTTTCTCTCGCTAACCTTTTAGCGATCCCGTGACAGCGCTGAGCTCTGCAGCTCCCTGCCAACCGCTCGCATCCTCTGCTCTGACTTCAAACCCTCCCTCGGTGCCCCCCACACCGGGGTGATGCTCAGCCCAACTCCGCAGGGTGCCCGAGTCCTATTTGACCTTCTCTAGGCTTCATCCATCAGCTTCGGGAGCCCTTTTTTTTTCCCCCCCCCTTTCATGCGATAAAGTCGCTCCACGGCTGAGGAACCGGAGTGAGGATTACTCAGCCCACCAGCTCCGCCTATTGTTGTTCCTGCCTCGGTTTTAATTGCCGCCGGGACTGAGGATGATTCAGCCGCCTTCTCGTTTCCACTCGTGACGCCGTGGAGGGTGTTTCCTCACCTTTGGCTTGCCAGGACAGCTGCTGGAGGAGTTGAGGGGAAGGAAAAGCACCGATTAGTGCTTCTCCCTCTCCCCAAAACTCTCTTTTAAGCCACGTTAAGGCTGTTTGGAAGGGATGCTCACCTCCTCACTGAGCCGGTTCAGCTCACTCATCCGGCAGAATTGTTCCCCTTTGGTGCTGAGGGGGGATTTTGTGGGGCAAACAAGCAAAACCTCCCTTTTTTTCCCCTCCCCTTTCCTCTGTGTTTCTGGCCTTTGCTGGTTGAGATAGTGACAGCTCCCCTGTCCCTGTCCCCATCTCCTCATCTCTCTCCTCTCTTTATCCCGCAGGTACCGGGGGCTGACGCTGGTGCTGACCTTCCTCAGCTACACCAGCTACCACCTCTCCCGAAAACCCATCAGCATCGTCAAGGTCAGCTCCAACCTCACCCCAGCTATGAGTTGGAAAAGATGTGAGTGTCTCCTGAAGCATCCTGATTTCCATCCCTTCTCTTTCCCTCACAGAGCCAACTGCACCCCAACTGCTCAGCTTTGGGCCCGAACCCCCACAACAACTCCAACAGCAGCACGTGGTGCAGCTGGGCACCTTTTGGTAAGGCTGAGCCCTCCTCCCAAAAACCACCTGAGACGGGCTCCCCTTGCTTACAGAGGAGTCAGGTTGTGGCTGCAGGGCTTTGGCAGGGGGCCTCTGCTGCTCATTAGGCACCCGGAGGTAATTAAGCAGCTTATGTCTGCCCCATGCCCCTTGAGCCAAAGGGCAGCCGTGGGTGGTGAAACCAAGTCCCAACACTGCTGGAACCCTGGGGAGAAGGGTTTTGGGGATTAGGATGAGCCAGCAGCCACAGGGAGGGGAAAACAAAGATGTGAAGCTGATGTGGCCCTGATATTTCTCTTCCAGATGGGAGTAACTACAATGAGCTTTTCGGGGCACTGGATAATGCCTTCCTGGTGGCTTACGCCATCGGGATGTTTATCAGGTACCCAGGGCCTGGGCACCCCTTTCCCTCCACACACCACTTTGCACCAGGAAACTGGTTTCCATTGGGCTGGGGATCCACTCAGGATCACCTCTGACAGCTCCTCTCTGTGCTCTTCCCTCTCTCTCTCTCTCCACAGTGGCATTTTCGGGGAGCGCCTTCCCCTGCGCTATTACCTGTCAGGGGGGATGGTGCTGAGCGGGCTCTTTACTGCACTCTTCGGCCTCAGCTACTTCTGCAACATCCACGTCCTCTGGTACTTCGTTGTCATCCAGGTGTGTCCATGCTGCAGCCTCTGGTTCATCCCAGCTTTTTCAGGGATGAGTTTTTGAGTGGGAGAACAGTGGGTGTTTCCTCTCCTCACAACACCCACTCCTGCTTTAGCCACAGGAATCATCCCAACATCTCAGGAAACAGAAGAAATAAAAACCCCAAACTGAGTGTTTTCTTGACAGCTTTGGGATATTTGGGGGAGATTTTGGATCCTGGCTTCTTGGTAACAGCATCAAGTCAGCACCGTGTGACTCTGCCCATCTCTTGGCAGGTCTGCAACGGGCTGGTACAGACCACTGGGTGGCCCTCTGTCGTGACATGTGTCGGGAACTGGTTTGGGAAGGGCAAGTGAGTGTTTCTTTAGTGTGTTTTTTTTCGCCCTCCTCCTCATTCCTGGGAGCCTCTCAGGGTGATGCTGACCCCTCTGTGTCCCTGCCAGGCGAGGTTTGATTATGGGTGTCTGGAACTCGCACACCTCCGTCGGCAACATCTTGGGGTCGCTCATCGCCGGTGTGTGGGTGTCCTCCTCCTGGGGCCTGTCCTTCATCGTGCCTGGCATCATCATCGCTGCCATGGGCATCATCTGCTTCTTCTTCCTGGTGGAGTGTGAGTGGTGTGAGGGTCTCAGCCCCCTCCCTGCAGCTAGAGCAGGGCCGGGTCAGGCTCTCACTGGATCACCTGTCTCCCTGCAGATCCTGAGGACGTTGGCTGTAGTCCCCCTTTGCATCATGTGAGTCGAATCCCATCAGCTCAGTCACTCAGTGTAGAGTGAAACAACCAGGGGGGTCAGGCTATAAACGCCAGAAACCAGAGTGATGTTGCTCATTGCTGTTCTGGCATGAGTCTCCTCTGGGTTACCCCCCCAAACACTGAATCTGATGTCTCAAGCCCCTTCTGGCAGTGAGAGCCACATCTCCTGTGTTTGGCTTTGCTTTCAGATGGCCTCTGATGAGGAGGAGGGTGCTGGAGGAGTGACCACCAGCGAAAAGGACCCTGAAGTGGTCACTCCCAACGATGGACCACTGAGCATCTCTGGCCAGAGCAGCTCACATCGCTCTGACAGCTCCAAGGAGTCAGCTGAGGAGCCCGAAGCCATCAGCTTCCTCGGGGCACTCCGGATCCCTGTGAGTGGTGGGATGGAGGAGAGAGCAAAGCCAGGGCAGCTCACTTCAAAACTGGGAGAGGGAAGATAAACCTCCCCCTATCTGGAGGAGATCTGGGAGAAAGAGGCTCCTCTGATATCTTCTCTCATCCCAGGGTGTGGTGGAGTTCTCCCTCTGCCTGCTCTTTGCCAAGCTGGTGAGCTACACCTTCCTCTACTGGCTGCCCCTCTACATTGTGAATGTTGGTGAGTTTTTGGGGTTGGTGAGGCAGGATTGAGCATGGCAAGGGGGAGCATCACCTCACGCTTGTCCTTTCCCTCACTCCTGTCCTTTCCCTCACAGCTCATTTTGGTGCCAAGAAAGCCGGGGACCTGTCGACCCTCTTTGACGTCGGGGGCATTTTTGGTTCGTCACATACCCAGGCAGAAGGGGTGGATTGGGGATGATTTGGCTTTGATGGGAAGTCCCTTCCATGGGAGTGTCTTTCTGGGATGCCACCTCTTTGCCAGGAGCACCACACTGAGCTCTGTTTGGCATCTGTAACACTCAGCAGTCAGCAAACACCCCGAGCTTGTACTTTGCCATCCAGGTGACAATCACAACCCCTTTCCTCGGGCCTTGCTTGTTCAGGCTTTTGTTTCTCTGAGAAAATGATTGGGTTTGCAAGCGTGGAGGGGACTGGAGTTGTGTGCAGGGTGCAGGGAAACCATCTGCAGGGAGAAAGCAGCGTGGAGAAACCAAAGCTCTTCATTGTGTTGTTATTACAGTTACCCTTTGGGGGCATCCTGATGGATTTTGGGGTTAGGGCAGGGTGAAGCTTTGATGCTGGAGCAGTGGGACTGATACCTGTGACTCTTCCTCACAGGGGGGATCTTTGCTGGCCTCATCTCCGACTACACCAGCGGCAGGGCCACCACGTGCTGCGTGATGCTGGTCATTGCTGCTCCCATGGTGAGTTGTCACGTGGAAGGGGGAAAAAAAAACCCTACCCCAGTCACAAGGGTTTCCTCTCCTCTGGATCTTTTGAGTCACAGCTGCCTTCCTCTTCCTGAGTGCCCAGGATGAGCTGGTCACATGCTCATCTGAGATGAGAGAGCTGGGATTGATAAGCCTGGCCAGATGTTCCCAGAGTGGACATCCAGATCTGGGGCATCTAGGAGATGATTCTGAAGCTCACCACAGCTAAAACACCAACAAAACCCCTTTAGGGTTGTTTTTTCCTTCGGACCTGAAAGCCTTGAGGGGTCCTACTGAGCCGCTTCAGCTTTCATCTCTTTGCTTTGTGTCCCAGCTCTTGGCTGGGATGTCTCTGCTGAGCACCTGCATGGAGCTCGTTTGGTTTTGCTGCTACAGAAGAACCCCAACCCAAAAAGGCAGTTCATGAGGTGTAAGCTAAGCCTGGCCAGCTGTAAATCAGGGCAGCACCTCTGCTTGGCAGCTGCCAGGTATTGCAGGGATGTGGAGCCAACTACAAGACAAGATGCTGAGGGGCTGGAGCACAAGTGTGATGGGGAGCAGTTGAGGGTGCTGGGGGAGCTTAGTCTGGAGAAGAGGAGGCTGAGGGGAGACAGGAGCACTCTCTGCAGCTCCCTGACAGGAGGCTGCAGTGAGCTGGGGGTTGGTCTCTTCTCTCAAGTAATGAATGACAGGACAAGAAGAAAGGGGCTGCAGTTGCCCCAGGGGAGGTTGAGGCTGGAGCTGAGGCAGAACTGTTTCCCTGAGAGGGGTGTCAGCCCCTGTGCCAGGCTGCCCAGGGAGCTGGGGCAGTGCCCAGCCCTGGAGGGATCCCAAAGCCGTGGGGCTGAGGTGCTGAGGGCCGTGGGGTAGTGCTGGGCTGGGCAGGGTGAGGGGAGAGCAATGATTCTGTGATTCTTCAAGCACAGTGGCTCGGTGAAACTCGGTGCTGGTGATAATTCCAATCCCCACCTTCTCCATTCACCCCCTGAGGTGCTGACACAAGGAAAACACTTGGGAAGACATCTGGAATAGCCATAACAGGTTCATCTGTTGTCTTTTCCAGCTGTTCCTGTATAACCACGTGGGCCAGAACGGCATTGGCACATCAACAGGTAAGGAGCAGGCAATAGGAAACACTGTGGACTCACCTGCCTTTATTTCCCCCGGGATTTAGGGGAGGGGGTGGTGCTGGAGGAGCATTTGCTGCCTGTTGGGTGAGGGGAAAACAGAGCTACGTGGGACAGTGATGTCCTGCTGCTCCCCTCCACTCCCAGCTTTAATCTGTTCCCTGGTCCTTCCTGGCAGCGATGCTGGTCGTCTGCGGCGCTCTGGTTAACGGGCCCTATGCTCTCATCACCACAGCAGTTTCAGCAGATTTGGTAAGAGCTGCACTTCAGCCAGCCCCTAAACACACACACACTGATTCACACACTCACTGGCTGCTCTCTCTTTGCTGGGATTTTTGCTTTTGGGCTTTGTTTTCCACTGGCTCTGAAGCCCAAAGGAGAACAGGGCTGACACACCTCGTGCTGCAATCTGCACCCTCCTTTAAACGTGGCTTTTTTCACCTTCAGCCCTGCTGCATCTCCCTCTAAGCACAAGCCTGGTGGAAACATTTGCTGGCAGATCACGTGGGATCCTTAGGGGGTGGTTTTTTCCCCTCCTTATGTTTTATTGTTTCCTTACAGGGAACCCACGAGTCTCTCAAAGGCAACGCCAAAGCCCTTTCTACTGTCACAGCCATCATTGATGGCACAGGATCCATAGGTACATACATCCAGGGGATGCTGAGCACTGATTGCAGTGCCAAGGGGGTGCTCTTGGTGCCCTTGGCTCCGTGAGCATCCCCTCATGTGGCTCTTGTGCCCTCCTAGGTGCTGCATTAGGGCCGCTGCTCGCAGGGCTCATCTCCCCCACGGGCTGGAATAATGTCTTCTACATGTTGATAGGAGCTGATGTCTTGGCTTGCCTGGTAGGTCCCTCAGTTTGCTATTCCAGACATTCAAAGGCTCCCTTTTATTCTCCTGCTCACTGGTGGAGGGCTGGTCATTGGAGACACCCATGCCCAGAGCTCTATATCAACTCCAGCCATTGCCTCCATCCATTTGGCTCCATCTCCTCTTGATGGGAAGGCTCATGCCCAGGCTGGTGGCTGACTGCAGAGCCATAGACCCTGCAGCCACCTTCCCCTTTTCCTCTTGCAGCTCCTCACTCGTGTGGTGGTCAAAGAAGTCCGTGGCTGGTGTGGCTACATGGCAAGGAAGAGAGGGTATGTACCTACCAGCCCTCTGAGCTCACAATGCCAAAACATGGCATCAGTGCTGCTCCACAGGGACATTTGTTATCCCTTGCTGTTGCTGCTGCATCTCCATTTGCCTCATTCCTGTGGCACACAGGCATTGTCCCTCCAGCCAGGGATTGTTTAGCCATCAGGGAACTCCCCCTCGTTACTAAAGATGCCATCCTTGTGTCTTTGTAGCTCTAGTGTGCAGCTAACAGAGTCAGTGCTGGACGGGAGGTAGCTCGGTGTGAGTATCTGTTGAGCCACGAGGATTAAATGCCAACACAAAGCCTGATTCCACCCTGATTCCCAGTTTTGCTCTGTTCATCATTTTAAAGGCCAAGACCCAAGATTTTGGGAATCAAAGGATCAAACTGGGATGGCTGGGGAAGAGAATGTGGACAGGCAGAGCGTCCTTAGCTCTGGCTGACTTAGGAAGACGTCAGCCTGATATTGCTCACCCACACTAATTAGCTTGATTACATAAGAGTCTGGGCTGTCTAATCAAATCTGGGGGCCAAATCAAAGCAGCACAGGTAGAAATCATCTCCAAACTGGGTAGGAATCACCTCCAAATCAGCACCATCCCATCTCCACGTGCACTGAGGGGAAAGGGACCGCAGCCAAAACGTTTGGTCCTTTAATGTCTTGTGTTTGCAGGTGACAGAGCAATAGTCTGGGCCTTGCCCTGGGGTAAGTGCAGCCCAAATCTCCTCTGGCTGCTGGTGGAGGGCTGTTGGGCTCTGCTAGGGCTGGCTGGGGCCAGGATGGTGCCTGGCACCATCCCCTCTTTGCACCAAACCCCTGCAGCTTCCCGGTGGGAGACGCTGTAGAAACGCTGCAGTGCCTCGAGAGGGCTTTTGTGGGGAGCACCTTGGCCTGGAGCAGCTTTGCAGAGTGGAGGCACAAATGCTGCTGCTTGGAGGGAAGGGGTTGCTTTTTAATAGGGATGTTTTCAGCTTCAGCCAGAGACCCAACGGTGGCTGGACCTTGTGCCTGCTTCTCCTTCAGGGCTGGCGGTGCCCATGGGGCTGGGCTTTCCCCTATTGCCGTCCCATCTCTCTGGCAGCACCAAGACAATGCACCAGCGATTCCCAGCTCCTGCCCAGTGCCTCTCCAGCTCTCAGCAGCCTCTCTCTTCTCTCCCTCACAGGTACAAGGAGTTCTGACGTGTCCCCTCGGGAGTCACCCTGCGCCCAGAGGCCCGGAGGGAGGAGAGAGGCAGGGGAAGAGCCGGGAGCTGCAGAACAGCCTCAGGCCACGGCCCCACTGCAAGCTCCTGCCGCCCAGGGTTTGCTGCTGGGGCTCCTGCTGCCACTCAGGGTTTGCTTTGGAGGGAGGCAGCGTGAGGAGCAGGCCCATGGCCCCGGCCAACTCCTTTTCCAGGAGGATTCTCCATTTTGGGCCATTCTGTTAATAAAACCCTCGCTGCCGCTCCGTGCCCGTTCCCAGGGAGGGTGGTGAGCGTGCCCTGCCTTGCTTTTCTCCGCCTGCCTCCTCTCATTTGCAAGCCCAGGGCATCCCTGGGCTTTTCATTGAGCTGGTTTTAATCATAGAATCGTTTTGGTTGAAAAAGATCAAGTCCCAACCCTCCCCTCACCCTGCCCAGCCCACCACTACCCCATGGCCCTCAGCACCTCAGCTTTGGGATCCCTCCAGGGCTGGGCACTCCCCTACCTCCCTGTTCCAGTGCTTAACAACCAAAGTTCTTCCTCATTTCCAATCTAAACCTCCTCTGATACAATTTGAGCCCGTTTCCTCATCTTATGTCCACGTTCATCCCACTGCAAAAAGAACCTAACCCCCAAACCAACCTAATCCATACCATTTAGCCCCAAAAGCAGGACCTGGAGCCGTGCCTCAGCCCCTGTGCCACACCAGCTTCCACACTGCTCTCAGCTGATGGCCTTCATTAGATAGCTCCTCATTAAAACAGGCAGTGCTGGGCTGTGGCTGAGGCAAGGGTGGGTCTGGGGAGGTGAAGGGAAGCCCCCAGCTCCTGGGCAGGGTGCTGGTGGTGGTGGGGGGGGTCGCAGGACGTGTTGCCCACCCCACACTATGTGCCCTGGGCTGTTTTTTATACCCAGCATAAATCTGAGCTCTTAATTGACTTCACTTCCTCAGATCTTAACCCAGGGAGAAAACATCTGGGCCTGATGTGATTTTTATTAAGTGCTGATTTCATCAGCAAAAGGGAAGGGGGAGGGGGGAGGAAAAACAAACCCCAAACCCAAATAGGAGAGCTCCTGGCCAGTTGCATCAACTCCCTGTAAAGCTCTGCAAAGGTGCTGGAGCTGTATGTTCAAGGTTCCCTCTACCCTGCCTTGGGGATGCTCAACAGGGGGGGGAAAAGGAGGAGAAACATCAAGCAGGCAGAGAAAAGCATTATCCACCTCCCCAGGGCCAAAGGACATTCATTACCCACCTCCCCAGGGCAAACCCCTGAGGAAGAGGGGTGGGGGTTTCACTTCTTCACCCTGTGGAGAAGGACAAGGGGGCAAAAAAAAAAAGGAACCCCCACAAGCCCTGCCACAGCCAGGGCTTTGTTGCAAAAGCAAGTTGGTTGGTTTGGTGGGTTTGTTGAACTGTTCTTGCTCCCCCTCCCTCCCTCCCCTCCCTGTTCTTTCAGCTGCTTCTCGTGTTTTTTTTTTAGAGGGGGATAAATTTAGGGCTGAGTCGCGTCCCGCTCGTGTTTGGAAAGTCTGAGCAGCCTTGGCTGTGCTGTCAGGAGGGAGCAGTTTGGAACTTAGGAAAGGGGGGGAAAAAAAAAATAAGAACTAAATGCCAAAGAAAATCCCAAATCTCACTGAGGTTTTGGAGACTTGAAGGGTTTGGGAGGGAGAGCCAAGGGATAGAGGGGGGGAATCCCTTGGGTTTGAGCCGAGCTCCTCGGGGAGCTGCCTGCAAACCTCACCTCATCTTATCTCATTCCTCCACTGCTGGAGAAGAGGCCTCTGCTTTTCCTCCTTGTGCCATGAAGAGCCTGAGTGCTTTTCTGTGAGCTCTGCTGAGGGGCAGCCTGCAGAAAAAAACCAAGCAGCAGAGGAGGAGGCTTGTGAGTGTTTTGGAAGAACAACCACAGGGATCCCCGGGGCTCGCTGTGAAGGTGAGGAGAGGTGGCCTGGCCGTGCTCTGTAATTACCTATGCAAGGAGCAGCCAGCAACTGCTGAAGGGCTTTTTAATTAGCAGCCAAAGGCAAAGTGGGATTCAGACAGCGGGGGGGGGAAGCTGAAGTCAGCAAAGTCAAGGTTGGAAACAAGGGGCCAGCTTTGAGCAGGGCAGGGTAATTAAGGCCTTCAATCAAGGAGTTTCTCCTGCAGCCACCTCCCATCTGCATCAGGCAGGAGAAGCATCCCCATGGGCTTCCCAGGGACCTGAGGAGGACAAAAGAGGCTTTTTTTTCTCACCCAACCCAGCAGCAGCTCAAGCACCTTCCTCGCAGCATCTTGCACGAACGTCCCTTTGGCACGAGGGGGTTTCTCTCGCTGGGGTTTATCCCCCTTTTTTTTTCACTCAACCCCGCAAGAGGAAAAGCTGGGATCCTTTCCTTGCAGCTTTTTAGGGGAGGAAACTGAGCTCTAACACCTCTTGAGCTTCCCAACACCTTCACCAGCAACTGAGAGGTTGGGATCGAAGCCAAACCCGCCCCTCCTGCCACACTTTTAATTGCCAGACTAACTAAGGAGGGCGGCTAGACCCAGACGGATGTGCCAGTTCGACGTTATCATCCCAGGAGCTGAAGGGGGAAGCAAAATATCACCATTTGAGGCTGCTTGGAAAAGCTGTTGCAGTTCATACCGATTCCTTGACGTGGTCTTTCCTTCCCAAAAATAAACAGGAACTGTCTGGAGAGCCCCTGTGAGGGGAAGGAGGAGAATCGCCCAGAGTAAATAAACCCACGGGGTTGAGTTCATCCAGCTGGTCGGTTCCCCTGCTGCTCAGGGTGGTGAAGGATGAGGATGGAGCATGGAATGTCTCACAGAAAGGGGAGGCACGTGGGACTCTTTCCCCAGTTCAGGGTATTTTTGGGGCATCCTCCTCGTTCAGGAGCCACTGAGCCCCTCCTGGTGTGCAGCTTCGTCCTCCCCCCCCTGCAACACCCCCTCTGCGCAATGGCTGATTTTAGCTACAGAATAAGGAAGGAACAAGCCTCTTGGGTTTCTTTACAGCCCAAAACTAGAAGAAGCTTCACCTTTGTGCTTCTAGGGTTGGATTCGTTTCATTGCCCCAGCTGCTTCTGCCACAGTTTCCCCTGCTCATCGACCTCGAAGCCTCTGCAAAGCGCCCTCCCCATCTCGTTTTGCTGTCGTGGCTTCAGCAAGGCTTTGCCTGGCACGAGCAAGGAGGAGGGGAAAAAAGTCACTGCAGGCTGCCAGGCTGCCTACCTTCCTCTTCATAAATGTTATTAAGGTGATGAATTAAAGATGAGTTTTGTTTCAGGCGTTAACTTCAAAAAGGAACCACCGAGAGCCCCCGGCGCGCTCGTGCTGCGGAACCTGAACGGTGCTGAACGCCACAGCTCGGCTCCCTTGGGCAAAGAAAGGGAGGGACTGAGGCTTTCTGGGGCTTGAAAAGCAAAGCCACCTCTCTCCTGCCTTTTTTTTGGTGATTCTGAGTCAGGGCTCCTCGGTGCTGGAGTAGCTTTGTCACTTCCCAGCCTGCTGGCTATGCCTTGTTAATGTTTCATGTCCTGAGATGGTGTTTTGGGGCTGGAAGGAGCTGCCTGGTTCTTTTCCTGCTCCCCATCTTGAAAGAAGGAAAGAAACCTCCCAACTCAGGTGTTTGGCTCTATTGCAGCTCTGCCTCACACTCAACAAAGGCTCCATCTCACCACTCGCCTCACTCAGCTGCCACGGGGCTCCTGTGAGGATGGCAACGGCTCCTTCCCTGCTCTCAACCCTCTGCCTCATCCCACAGGCTCTTCCTCCTGCAAAGCAACTGGAAAGCCACGGGAGATTCCGTGCAAGCAAAGGAGAAGGGCTGAAGCAGCCCCAGGCAGTGGTTATTGGTGATGAAATACAGACCAGTCGAGAGGCTGCTGGCAGCAGAGCGCGTGGCAGCAACGGCGAGGAACAGGATTTGACCCCCTTTGCTGCTGCTCCAAAACCTAACAAGTGTTTTTCTTCCAAGAGGAAAGGTGTTGAAGAGTGGACTGTGAGCTTCAGGCAGCCATCAGCACCAGGACTGTAGCACAGGGAGGTGAGGCCAGGCTTTCCTGCACATCCCTGTGGAAGGGAGGCTTGAATTTGCCTGTTCCTTGCTCCAAAGCTTCAGCTTGCCAGGGAAAGGGGCTGCTCCCAACAATCCACAGACCCTTCCCCAGCCTGTCACCGACAAAGGGGCAAAAGGAGAATCAATCAAGTCAGGAGTTTCTCAGAAAGCTTTATTAAAGTGAGGTGAAAACCAGAGCAGTAACAAACTAAACAGTAACAAACCCTCTCAGCTCAGTTCGATTCATTGAATCAAAGTGGATGGGTTTCAACCCTCCCATTCAATGAGAAAAAGGAGGTGACAACAGTCTTGAGGAGGCTTGAAAGCACCCCTGGAGAGGAAAGTGCTCACGCTCAGTCCCAGCAGCTGAGACATAACAGCAGTGCCTGTGAGTGATGGGCTTCACTTGCTCCACCAGCTCTTTCCTGAGCTCAGAAGACAGAAGTCTCTTGGCTTCCCTTTGGTCTCCCCTTGCTGGTTTCTCGTTCCAGAGCTTTGCAGGGGTGTCAGCTGCTGCTGCTGCTGCTGCGGAGGGGTTTGGCGTACACCGGCTCCATCAGGTGGTAGATGAGCAGCAGGAAGAGGCAGCCGAGGAACAGGAGGCTCATCACAACCAGCAGCACGAAGCGTGGGATCAGGAAGGTGTCCACGAGCTGCAGGGAAAGCAAAGACACCACAAACACACCTTCCCAACCTCACTCTGCCCCACGAGCCTGTGGGGGAGGAGGAAAGAAAGCCTTTGGGGCTGCTCCCCAAGGATCCCTCCCCCTGCCACAAATGCTGTCTGTGTGGCAAATGACTGACAGAAAGGATCCTTTTCCTCCCCCCTAAAAAGCCACTGGTGGGAAAACCAGCATGAAGGAGCAGAGGGGGATGAAACAGGAGTCCCCAGAGCTGCCAAGGAACCACACACACACACAGAGTCCTGCTCTTCTTAGAAGGGAAACGGGGAAGAAAACAACCCCCAAAGCACAGAAGGCACAGCAGCAAGGCAAGGGACAGGATGAGAAGCCGACTGCCAGCGGGTTGGTTACCCCCATCATCATCCTCCCAGCTCCTGAGTGTCCACCCCAGAGCTTCACTGAGCCTGGCTCAGCTTCACAAAGCCGCATTAGCACACTGGGAAGAGTCTCCTGTGAGCCAGGGGCCCGGCTCCTCCTGCACGCTGAGCTCTTTAATTAGCCAATTAGCAGAGTTCTGGGGCACAAAGCCCAGGTCATGTATTATTGATAGGCAAGGCAGGTCCAGTCCAATTGAAGCCCTGTAAAAGTCTCTTCCCACCCCCCAGCCTCATCAAGCTTTCCAGTTCTCTTGGCCTCCTGGGCACCAACACGAGCTCTGCTGCCCTTCTTCTCTGCTGCCCTTCCTCTCGCCTCCAACCTTTACAAGAGCAGGTCCCAAGCAAAGCAGAAGGGATGAAAAGAACCCTGCAAAGTACCTTTGGTAAAGGGTTTTACAGGGATCAAGAGCCAGAAGAGCAATCATTAACGTGCATGAATAATAGAACAGAGGCAATGGCACTTCAAATGCCACCAAACTCATTTGGTGCATTCAGAGCCCAAAGAGCAGCTCAGGCAGCGCTTGTGAAGTGGAGCAAGGTTGTAGGGGTGGGTTTTGGTAGTGAGGGGGCTACAGAGGTGGCTTCTGGAAGCTTCCCCTGGATGTGATGGGGTCAAGCTGGCTCTGAGATGGAGCCATCAGCAACAGAGGTTGTGCCTCTGGGATTGCCAAGACTGGAGAAGGGGAAGAAGCTGCTGCACTGATGCAAACCTGCAGCAGAAAAGGGAGTGAGAATGTGAGAGCAACAGCTCCACGGCCACCCAGATCAGCGGAGGAAGTGCCCAGGCACCGGAGCAGAGATTCCCCTGTGCCCAGTGGGGCAGCCCGTGGTCAGGCAGCTGTGCCCCTGCACCCGTGGGGAGCCCACAGCAGAGCACAGACCCACCTGCAGCCCACAGACAACCCCACACCAGCGTGAGTGCACGTCCCAAAGACACCGGGACCCTGGGGGAAGCCCTGGGGGCTGCTGCTGAGCCCAGCCCTGAGCTAAAGGCTCAGCCACGGAGACCCCCTGCGCCCACAGAGCTCATCCCTGAGCTAAAGGCTTATCCCAGAGCCCTGCTGCACCCCCAGAGCCCACTCCTGAGCTACGGGCTCATCCCTGGAGCCCCCCTGCACCCCCAGAGCCCATCCCTGAGCTACCGGCTCATCCCTGGAGCCCTGCTGCACCCATAGAGCCCATCTCCATGCTAACCGCCCATCCCTAGCGCCTCGCTGCACCCACAGAGCCCATCCTGGAGCTAAAGGCTTATCCCAGAGCCCATCCCCAGAGCTCCCCTGCACCCCCAGAGCCCATCCCTGAGCTACAGACTCATCCCTGGAGCCCCATTGCACCCAGGTAGCCCATCCTCAATCTAATAGCCTATCCCTGGAGCCCTGCTGCACCCCTAGAGCCCATCCGTGAGCTAAAGGCTCATCCCTGGAGCACCCCTGCGCCCACAGAGCCCATCACAGAGTTCAAGGCTCATCCCAGGAGCCCCCCTGCACCCCCAGAGCCCATCCCTGAGCTACAGGCTCATCCCTGGAGCCCTGCTGCACCCACAGAGCCCATCTCCATGCTAAAAGCCCATCCCTAGAGCCTCGCTGCACCCACAGAACACATCCCTCAGCTGGAGGCTCACCCCTGGAGCCCTGCTGCACCCCCAGAGCCCATCCCTGAGCTACAGACTCATCCCTGGAGCCCCATTGCACCCAGGTAGCCCATCCTCAATCTAATAGCCTATCCCTGGAGCCCTGCTGCACCCCTAGAGCCCATCCGTGAGCTAAAGGCTCATCCCTGGAGCCCCACTGCACCCACGGAGCCCCTCCTCAATCTAGTGGCCTATCCCTGGGGCCCTGCTGCACCCCCAGAGCCCATACCTGAACTACCGACCCATCCCTCGACCCCCATTGCACCCAGGTAACCCATCCTCAAGCTAATAGCCTCTCCCTGGAGCCCTGCTGCACCCACAGCGCTCATCCTGGAGCTAAAGCCTTACCCCAGAGCGCATGCCTGAGCTACAGGCTCATCCCTGGAGCCCCACTGCACCCACGGAGCCCCTCCTCAATCTAGTGGCCTATCCCTGGGGCCCTGCTGCACCCCCAGAGCCCATACCTGAACTACCGACCCATCCCTCGACCCCCATTGCACCCAGGTAACCCATCCTCAAGCTAATAGCCTCTCCCTGGAGCCCTGCTGCACCCACAGCGCTCATCCTGGAGCTAAAGCCTTACCCCAGAGCGCATGCCTGAGCTACAGGCTCATCCCTGGAGCACCCCTGCACCTACAGAGCCCATCTCNCACCCACAGAGCTCATCCTGGAGCTAAATGCCCATCCTTGGAGCCTCGCTGCACCCCCAGAGCTCATCCTGGAGCTAAAGCCTTACCCCAGAGTCCATCCCTGAGCTACAGGCTCACCCCTGGAGCCCTGCTGCACCCATAGAGCTCATCCCCATGGTAAAAACCCATCCCTGGAGCCCCGCTGCGCCCATCCCCGGCGCCTCAGGCCGGTGCGTGTGAGCAAGCGGGGCCGTTCCCGCAGGCAGGGGGCAGCGTGCCGTGCCGTGCCGTGCCGAGCCGTGCCGGGCTCACCTGCTGACCGCGCTGTGCCGTGGGCTGGGGCGGGTGCTGGCGGTGTCGGGGCAGCAGCAGCAGCAGCAGCGCAGCGCTCAGCATCGCGGCTGCCAGCGGCAGCGCCGCCAACCTGCGGGGAGGGGACGGAGGGGAAAGCGGAGCCGCCTGAGCACCGGCACGAGCCGTGCAGCCCCTGCCCGCGCCGTGCAGCCCCTGCCCGGGCCTCACCGCGCCCGCGTGTCCGCCCGCGAGCCCGCCGCGCACAGCAGCAGCAGCAGCGCCAGCGCGCACAGCGCCAGCAGCGCCCACACGCCCGGCCCCG
>WBNH01002660.1:0-10695 GCA_013401255.1 Urocolius indicus | reverse complement strand
TGCTAAACACAGCCCCAACCCCATCCTTGTGCTAAACACAGCCCCAGCCCCAGCCCGCTGCTATACACAGCCCCAGCTCCAGCCCCATCCACCTGCTAAACACAGCCCCAATCCCATCCTTGTGCTAAACACAGCCCCAGCCCCATCCCTCTGCTCAACATAGCCCCATCCCATCTCATCCCATCCCATCCCCATCCCTCTGCTCAGCATAGCCCCATCCCCATCCCTCTCCCCATCCCTAACCCCACCCCCATCCCTAAGCCCAACCCCTTCCCTGAGCCCCATTCCCATCCCTATCCACATCCCCTCTATCCATCCCTAACCCCATCCCCATCCCTCTCCTCATCCCTAAGCCCATCCCTATCCCTCTCACCATCCCTAAGCCCATCCCCATCCCTGAGCCCATCCCTAACCCCATTCCCATCCCTATCCCCAACACTATCCACAGCTCCTCTCTCCATCTCTAACCCCATCTCCATCCCTCTCCCCATCCCTAACTCCATCCCCATCCCTATCCCCACCCCCGTCCCTCCTCCTATCCCTATCCCCTCTCCCCATCCCCGTCCGTTTCCACATTTCTCTCCCTCTTCCCCTCCCTAACCCCATCTTTATCCCTATCTTCATCCCCATCCCTATCCCCATTCCATTCTGATCCCTATTTCTATCCCCATTCCCTTCCTCACTCTCATCCCCATCCCCACCTCTCTCCCCACCCCTGCTCCTGCTCTCCCAGCATCAGAGAGCTCACGGGAGCCTCCTCCAGCCACTGCCCCTCGCACACTTTGAGCCCCCATCCAGGTCCTGGGAGGTGCTCCCAGAGGCACAAGATTTCCACACCAGTTTCCAGCCAGTTCCTGCTCACCCTGCAGCAGGCAACAGCCCCCAAACCTGATATTGAACTACTGACACCCCTACAACGTTTTAGGGCCAAAATCAGGCAGATTTGGTTAATACCAACAGCTTTGGGACAGCCACATCAGGGCCTCCAACCCAAGCCGAGGAGGTTTGTCAGTGCACTGAGCACCTCTCCATGCCAAGATGAGGCATTCCCAGTTTCACCCTGTTTTTCTGCCTGGTTTTCAATGTTCTTTCTTCCTCCCAGTGCCCTTGGATGGGTGACTTTCTGCTGGCACTCAGGGCTTGCCCACCACTGACCCTAAAACACACCCTCCTTCCCCTCCCTCAGCGCTGATGTATTCAGTTTTCCTCTCACCTCCTGGAAGCCTGACGGTGCTTGGAGTGGCAGGTAAAGTGCTGCTTTGCCTCTCTCTCTCCTTCCAGTGGGAGGAATAAAGTGGTGGGTTAATGATGCTGCTCGGCACCCACCTGCCTTTGCCTGCGGTGGCAGCGGCGCCGCGCCGATCGCTTGGGCGAGCGGAGCACCAGCCATCCATCCCCCTGGCACCTGCCTCTGCTTGGCACCCAGCAGCAAGCGCCTGCCAGCCTCATGTTTGCTAGCAAACCCCTTCCCACAGCAGCTCGTGCCTCAGAGCCCATCAGAGAGACCTCCTGGGGGGGGGGGGGGTTCATTTTGCCCTGCAAACCCCATCGTGCTTTCCCAGCCCTTTCCCTTCTGTGACTCCCTCTCCTGCTCTCTGACAGCAATCAGAAACGACACATTTGCTCCTGTCAGTGTAAAACCTCTCTTTGCTTTTCTCACTTTGCCTGGTTTGGACCCCGGTGGTTTGCAACCTCCCCCTAGGTTTCTGCTTCATGGCCTTTGTTTTCATAGAGACCCTTCTCCTTCTGCCCCATCCCTTTGGCTTTTCCATCTCAAAGGGACCGTTTCTGTCTCATCAGCCAAGGGAGGCTTTTCCCCTGCTGAATTTTCCCTCCTAACTTTTACTCTCAGCTTTAACCACGGCACCTTTAACCCATCCCTGCATCTACTCAGCCTTGTGGCTGTTTGTTACCTCCTTCGTCTCCTCTTGGTGCTGCCTGGCAGTTTTCTTGACAGCGTCAAGCAAAGTTCAAGAGGCTGCAGCAGAGCACTTGCCTCAGCCAGCTCTCAAAGGCATTGCTGGACCACTCCACATCCCACATACTTGGCCAGAGGTCAGAGAATAAACCTGTTCAGTGCCCCAACAACCTCATCCAGCTGCCTTGCCGTTGGTTTCGATCCCACCTGTCGTATCCAGCACCAGTTGGGCTTGATGGTAACTCAAGCACCGAGATTTGGAGTTGAAATGATGCCCAGCAGCCCCCAAGGCTCTCCAAACCACCCTTATTTCTTTAGATGGCACATAGAGGATCGCAGCACAATGGAGGCAAACCCTTAAACCCACAACTAAAGGATTACGAGAAGACACTCAGGGAAATCAACCTCCTCAGCCATGGTGTTTCCATGCACGACCTTCTTTAGAAGGTTCTGCAACGAGACAAGGTGATGTGTCTTATCTCTCTCTTCTTTAGCCTCTTCTTTAATCTCAGCTCCCTCCTGGCAGGGATTTGGCTTAAGGGGCTACTCTGGCAGCTGGTCAGTTGAAGGCAGAGATTGAGGATTTATCACTGGTTTAAAAATCAGCTCTTTACCCCACAAGGGTTTGGTATCACTTACTGCTTGTCTCAGACCTGCAATTGCACCTGTAAAGGACAAAACAAACCAGGAAGGGGCGGGAGGGGGGAGGAAAGAAACACTGTAAGTAAAAATGTAGGAAAGCAGCAGAGAAACTTTGCTGTGGCTTTTGTGGGGTGGCTATTGGTGGTCACCTGAAATGCTGTTGGATACTCACCCAAGGCAGAGGATTTGTTTGGACACAAAGACTTCAGGTGGTCTCTGATGGATGGGAGGTGCTGTCCTGCTGAGGAATGGTCTGAGGGATGCTTCATCAATGCAAGTAGTTTTTTCCCAAGGTAAAGATGAGGGGATTGGGGCATTTCATGGCAAAGGCACGGGAAAAGAGATCCTGGTGTTAGAATTGGATGAAATAAGCTTGGCAGAGAGATGCAATCAGTGCTGAGGCTAATTAAACGCTTGGCCCAGGAGGATGGAGAGGTCACCTTCCTTCAAGGGCAGGATCACATGGATCAAAGCTCGTTTGCAAGACACCATTTGAGGAGCAGCTTCCATCTTTGGGTCAAGAGCCCCCATCTTTGGGGCATCCCTGTTTTCAGTGGTATCCAGCAACAGGACAAGGGGTGATGGGATGAAGCTGGAACACAAACAGTTCCATTGAAACAGAAGAAAGAACTGTTTCAAGTTTCCGTGAGGGAGCCCTGGCCCAGGCTGCCCAGGGAGGGTGTGGCGGCTCCTTCCTTGGTGGGCTTCAAGACCCATCTGGACACGTTCCTGTGTGACCTGATCTAGGTGGGAGCTGCTTCTGCAGGGGGGTTGGACTGGATGAGCTCTAAAGGTCCCTCCCAACACCCACCATTGTGTGATTCTATGATTCTATGATAGCCTGGTTTGCTTAAAAACTGCAAATCCACCACTCCTGGCTTCTCCCAGCGCCCCAAATGAGACCAAAACAGGTATAATATCAAGTGATATCAAACCATCAGACTCTAGTTGGAAGAGCTAGAGGGGAGCAGATTGCCAACTCTTTCTCTCCGTGGTAACAGCGTGGGGGAGTTGGACAGGGCTGCAGTTCCCCAACACTCAAAAAAAGGAAGAAAGAGGCAGGGATGCAAGGAAGAAAACATTCAGCTCCTGATTTAAAGACTAGTGAATTGCTAAATATTTTTATTAGCAGCAAATTTGCAGCTTGCTGGAACTAATTTCACGCCCGGTAGATATGGAGCTTAAGCTGGGGATGGCGTTAAATTACTCTCTTGTAAAGGTATTTAAGCCCTTAGGATGGGGAAGGGGGGGAAATGTTGTCAGGTGGGTGGGGGCCTGGCTGGGGACCCCTTTTTTTTCTTGTGGCTCTGGATGGTGATTGGCAAAAGTCAAACTCTTTGTGGCTGGTCATTTCCCTCTTCATTTGCATAAATTTGCATGTCTCCCCCCTTCATTTGCATACATTGGCCTCCAGAGTGCAAACCAGCATGGGAGTGGGATGGGCTGGAGGCTCTGGGCTTGATTTTAAGGGGTGGTTTTGGTGTGTTTTGGTGGTTATTTGGGACATTCAAAGTTGAGTTGATGGAATTCTTTTTGAAATGGATTGAAGAGGTGAACCATTGTGACTTTAACGGGTCTCATTTTGTCTGTTTGGTTACATGGAGTTGGTTGTTTTGCAAACACAAGGATGACATCCCATGTTTAATGGGTTGAGGAGATGGGTGAAAGTGGGCACAGCTGGATCCCTGAGTGCCACTCGCCCTCCATACCCATTATTTCCATGTCATCTTTATTGGCTGGAGGTTTCACACCTTAGAGGTGGTTTTCCAGCTTGAATCCCTCCATCCTCCTTCTGCAAAGCCTCCAGGAACCACCCAGCAAAGGGGAAAATAAACCCTCATTTGCTGGTTTTGGTTTGGCCGGATACAAACCGGGACAGGTGCAGGAATGGAGCCAGAGGATGCAGAGCCTGAGAAAGCAAAGAGAAGGCGTCCAGAGGATCCGATTACACCTCTAAAAATACCTCCAGGAGGAGGGGAGTGGTGGTAAACAAGAGCTGTTTAAAATCCCCTGGTCTACTTTCCACGTTGGAAAGGCGGGAGGTGAAATAGTTCTCCCGGACTCCTCGAAGGACGTGGATGGCTGAGGAGTGTTAAAAATTGCCTTTTTTTTTTCATTTCTGAAGAGAAATCACTGAGAAAAGAAAAGTTAAAATAATAAGAGAGGATTTGGAATGGCCCCAGTGGGGATTCAGCTCTCTCTTGCAGGAACCCACTTTGGATTGTCTTTCTCTCGCTGGTGGCGGAAATCAATCGGAATCATCCTGATGGGAAATGAGGATGTGAAAGAGTTCAGGCAGAGCAAACCCTGCAACCTTCAAAAGGAGAAGAAAATGGGATATGAAGTCACCTTTTTTATTATAGGAAAAAAAAAAAAACCAACACAAAACAACCAAGAGAAATCCCAGCCCAGCAAGAGGAGACGCCTCTAAAAGTCCCTGGGGAAAGCATTTCCAACCCAGGGCTTGGAGGAGGTGGATGGAGGAAGATGAGATGTCTCCATCAGCAGCTGTTCTGGTGCCAATCACACCCAAGTGGGAGGAAGTCGGTTGTTTTTATGGTTTTGTTTGATCTGATGCAGGAAGGAGGGAGAGAAACCACCTGAGAGGCTTCAGTTGGGTTGTGCAGCCCTCCCTGGGTGCTGCACGTGAAGAAGCGGAGGCAAAGCTAGAGGAAGGAATGAAAGAACCAATGGATGTAAGAAGATTGAGAGGGGAAAGAAAGGCAAGAAGAGGGTCTGGGGAGATGCTAACAATTATGATTTCACAGAATCTGTAGGGTTGGAAGGGAGCTGGAAAGCTCATTCAGTGCAACCCCCCTGCCAGAGCAGGAACACCTAGAATAGGTCACACAGGAACACATCCTGTAGGTTTCTCCAAGACATAGTGTTTCCCATCAATCTTACCCTTAGGAGAGTATCGACATGGGACCTCCTCCTGTCATCACTCCTGGAAACCTCTCCTCTTTCCCCACATCAACTCCTTCCTCCTTCCAACCCAAGAGCAACCGAAGAGTCATCAATAACGAAACCCTCTCCTCACTGCAAAGGTTGATTGGACACCCTCCATCCAGGGTGGGATGTTGGGTGGCTGTGGGCAACCAACATCTACTGAGACAGCCCAAATTTGTCCCTGAGGCTTGGTTTTCTTTTGGCAGCTGAGCCTGTTTGCAGCTTTCAGGATAGTTTTATCCTCCGCTCCTCTTTGCTCTCACCCTTTTTCATTTGACACGTATCGATTCTTTTCCCCCTCACCCTCCGGCCTTGTTCCCTTGGCAGCAGCTTGGAAACGATGCAGCTATTGTTGTTGTTGTTGTGTTTGGGGGTTGAGTTTTTTTCCCTTTCCTTGTTTGTGTGTGGCAGCAGGGCAATTAGTCGTGGTAGGAACTGGAGTAGCAAGGTCGAAGCGCTGCGTGGCCCTTGGGATCTTCCTTCAAAAGTCACAGTGTTGCCCTTAAGATCTCTTCTCTCCCCCAGCCCTAAGCTAGTGAGATGTGGCTTTTCTATCCCAAAATTAAACTGTGGGTTTTCACACACCTCAGGAGCTTTGGTGAAAAGGATGTTCCTGCCTATCTACCCACCACACCGCTCAAGCAACTCCTGGCTTCATCCTACCATATGTAGACAATCCAAGGATGGAGATCACTGATGTCTCAGAGACCTCCCTGAGCTGCCAACAGCCTCCTCCACCAGATATTTCTCCTCATCTCCAGCCTGAGATTTTAATTGCTGGTGGATGGCATATAAAAAGAGAAGGATATGACTATTTTCTGCTCTGCTGTGTCTTCATGTTCCTTCCTTTGTGTCATTTCAGCCCTGAGGTTTTGGTCTTGGACCTGGGGAGCTTTGCACACAGCTTCTTCTGCTCTCTGCTCCCTGCAGAGGAGATGTTATGTAGTGCTTTGGTTCACCAGCAAGTCTCTGAGATAACTCCAGCAGCCAAGGGCATGAATCATTTAGATGGTATTTAGGATGCTTTTGGGTAACTTGTGTGAAGAAAAGCCCCAACCTCATCACATTAATAAGGTGGGATAACCAAATGGCTTTGAGGGCTGTAATAATAAAACCAAACACAGCAGAATTCAATCCCTTCCAACTTTCCTGGATGTAATTTCAGGAGAGATCAAAGATGACTCTAACCTAAAGGAAGCAAAGCTAACTCAAAATTCCAAGTTTATAGTCCATCTGTCACTTTGCTTCAGGAAGCCCGTGTTAAATTCATTGCTAACTAAAACAAACAAGCCCAGGAGAAGCCTGCATCGAAATCTGCATTAAGAGAATTAACAGAGCTCTCTTGTTATGAAGGCTGCTTCTCAATTTGCATCTTTAAAGAGTTGTGACCACCTCTCTCTGCTTCTCCCTTCCCCAAGCTGGGCTGGTCCATGCCTGGGGTTGGCGGCTGGGTGAAGGTTGAACTCCCCAGCGTGGACCAAACTGAAACGAGGATGGCTGAAGGGATGCTTGAAACCCAGCCAAAGGGGAAGAAACATCTCAGCTGGAGCCAAGATGTAAAACAAGGCAGTGGTTCAGCATCTCCACGTGGCTTTTGTCAGCTGCCTGGTGCCTAACCACCACGGATAACCAAGTGAGAAAGAAGTGGCGAGAGGTTTATTGCTTCACCTGCCTCCTCACATCCATCAGCACCGGTTACTCAGCTTTTTATTCCAACAGTATTTGTACAAAGTGCAGCTTTGTGGTTCTTCTGGTTCTTCCTTCCTCCCCTTGCTGCACATCCCTGCAGCTTATCTCAACGAGACGACATCCCCTCTGGAAAAACAGCCACCAAATCTTTGCCCAGGTGCTGGAGGTAAAGTTGCTTTTAGACATCCAGATCCTTGGAATTACGCTCAGGAAATGATCAGCCTGGCAGTAGCTTTGTATGCAAGAGCCTGAAGGAGCAGCCACTTATTACACCTTGGGATTAAACATTTCAAAGCAGAGAAGTTGGCACTAAGGAGATTTATTTTTATCCCCTAATCAAAATATATATAGATACAACCTGCTATTTTTTTTGGTCTCTCCTACTGAAGGACCCCAAAGTGCTTTCCCAGCTCTGTGAGCCATCATCAGCCCTCACTCAGCTGGCACGTGCAAGGGAGAAAACACAATTCTTCCAGGGATTTTCCCCACTTGATCCTGGTTCCTTGGCAGAGGCAATGACAGGAAAAGGGAAAAAAAAAACCCCCCGACCTTCTCCTTTCTTTTGGCTTTGGCTTTGCTTTATTATTGATCTGTCAGTCTGGCACGAGAAATAAACTTTAATCTCACTTAATCTCACGTGGGGAAACCTCTGGGAACATCGAGCCATCCTGGCATCGATCACTTATCCTTCATAGATCCTCTTTGTGCCTATGGATTATCGATAAAGCCTTTAATCACATCCTCCTGGGTATTTGTCTATTAGCAGGCATCAAGTCTGGGCAGCGTTACTTTGTCCATATTTGTGTGTCTGAGGCTCAAAATGCACGGTGGCTTCCAAACCGATGACATCACCTGGGTGCTGCAAAGCTTTTCGGCTTCACCCTCTGGCTGTGCCCAGGAATATCACGTGCAGAAGTTAAAAGCAAAGGGAAGAGGAGTTGGCCTGTGGGTCACTGAAGCGCCAATAACTTCAATCCAACTCCTCTATGAGCTAAACAGTTACAGTTTGGGGAGACCCTGAACTTGAGGCAGGATTCGGTGCAGGAATCATTGGGTTCAGAAGGATGATGAGTGTCTGTGTGCCAGCTCCCAGGTTAATCAGGTTGCTTTTGAGGCTGTTGTTGGATGACACTGATTGTTTTGCCTCTCTTGTTGTTGTTGATGAAGGGGAGCTGCCCAGGGGAACATGAAGCGTGGAGGTTTCCAAACCTGGACACATTCCTGTTCCCCCTTAATCGAGGGGAACCTGCTTTAAGCAGGGGATAGATGATCTCCAAAAGTTCCTTCCAACCCACACCACTCTATGATTCCATGAAACTCAGAGCTAGGGAGGGTTTTGAAAGGTGCTTCACGCTTAAGCCGGGCTCATCCTCAGAGCTCAGCCTTGGGAGCTCAAAGCTGTGTCCTAAAACCATCTTGTTTTTTTTTTTTAACGTGTATCCTTTAATAATTTACTCAGCTTCTTTCTGTATATTTCAGAGTATCCCATCACAGTTTTCTTAGAGAAACCCGACACGAGCAATAACCACTCAGTCTCAGGAAGAGAACTGCATTATTTATGGGGGAACAGTCAAAAGACGGGGACTAAACCGCTCTGTTTCATGTAATTCGTCTCCTCCTGAAGCTCATTATGTATAAAATGTAAATATTGCCTGCTCTGCGTGTCTCCTCTCTTGCCAAACGTTAAATATTTCAGCAAACTCCCTCCAAGCGCTTGTCACTTTGGAGAAGGAGCCATCCCGTGCGCTCTGAACGAGCGCTGATGAGTTGGTGGTAATTATAACCCTCGTGACACTGATTTTAGGTGTGAGGTGCCCGTGCCCCGAGTGAAAATTGCCCTCAGCAAAGCATGACTTTAATTTCAGAGAGGATTTCTGGTAGTCTGTGCTCTAACTCCAGATAGGGATGTGGAATAAGGGGTTTGATTGAGAGTTTCGTGGGGTTTCTTGGGGGTGGTTTGGATGTGTCTTGCAGCTGGGTACCAGGGCAGAGAACTCATCAGAGACATCAGCTGCTGCCCAGCAGATCCAAGGCCTCAGGACTGGTGGGGTGAGATCTGACCTGTTAGAGAGATGCTTTTCTGAGGGGAAAAACCCCTCAAGACTTGACTACAGGAGGCTTTTAATTTGCTGCTGCAAGACCTCCCCTCCCCCGTGGGTGGATGTTGAAGCGGAGACAATTCAACTGGGAAATCAGGTGCCACGTTTGTTTCAACCAGGGATGATAATTAACCTCTGGAAACAAAAGAAACCTCGTTAGGGAAGAAAGAGCTTTTGCATTTGGGGAGGAAAAATCCAGGTCTGGCTGATCTTCTTGGAGGATGAGATTCCAAAAGCAAATTGGCAAGAGGAGTTGGGGAAGAGGACGGAGATGCTTGAGGAGGGAAGGGGAGATGCTTGAGGGGATGCTCAGGAAGCAAGCAGGGGATGCTGGTTCATGATGGCCACAGAAGAAACAGCCCTGCAGCAGGACATCCCTCAAATATTGAGCTTCAAATACACCCACCCCTCTTTTCACCTCAGCTTTTCAAGGCGAGACGCCGAGCGTGGATGATTCCACGGTCCTCGGCTACAGAGGTGAGGGGGTTTCCTAGGCCTCCCTTTACCTCTCCCCTTCAAATATCTCCAGCTTCTGCTAAAAAACACACCTATTTTTTTTTTTCCCCCACCACCCTTAGCTGCCTGAAACAACCGGCGACAGCTTTATGGCTCCTCATCTTCCCTGGCTCCCGTGGAATTGTAATGAGGGACTTGAGGGAACCGTCCCCTCGGCTGATTTACAAGGCAAGAAACTCTTATAAATCACTTCCCCCAAGCTCTCCAAAGCATCAGGGTGGGATGCTCCAGGTTCCTGCCTGTTGTCCTGGGAAACTCCAGAAGGAAAATGAGAGTGTTTTGGGTTTCCCAGATCAAAACTGGCATTCTTTTTTAACACCTTTCCCATCACATTGCGCCTTTTTTTGCTGCTGGCTCGTAGGCCACAGACCTCATTTTAACCCAGTCCTGAAAAAATTTTGGGGCTATTTTGAGTGTTTCCCATCTCATCTTCCTTAGGAAATGGGCAGAAACATGGTGTTTCTTACCAAGAAGCACTTTTTTTTTTTATCGGGGAAGAGGATGGGAGAAACCAAACTGGGGACTGAACCAGAGAAATCCATCCCTGCGGCTTTTGCATGAAAAACATGGCTGCAGGACCCAGTGCTCCCAGTGCTCCCAGTAAAAGTGACTCCAGCTAAACCTCCTCTCTAGATCTTGGGGGAGAAGCATTAAAATCTCACATGATTGAGTGTGAGGGGAGAGCTCTGTTAAAAATCTCCCTCCTCTGCTGATGCTCCCAAAATGGGGGGTGTTTTGCCCCGGGGGGGCAAATGTGTTTGAGGGGGGCACAAATATGTTTTGGGGGGGGCACAGATGTGTTGGGGGGACACAAACGTGTTTGAGAGGACACAAATGTGTTGAAGGCAGTACAGGTGTGTTGAGGGGACACAAATGTGTTTG
>WBNH01002659.1:0-13069 GCA_013401255.1 Urocolius indicus | reverse complement strand
TCCAACCCTACCATTCTATGAGCTCATCAATTCACAAATAATTCAGTCTTTTTTTAGAGCATTTTCTTTCCTCAGTTTTTATTTCACATTCAAAAATCTACTGATACTTCCAGAGGCAGGAAAACTTCTCATCCAAGTAAAACAACATTTTTGGTTAGAAAAGTCAAACAAAAATCCCTGAAGTTCTCAAAACTTATTACCACACTATTCCCTTTAAACCTCACTTAGCCAGGAGAAGACATTGGAAAGCTTTTTGAAATATAGTTGAAAGCCACCATGAATCCAGGAAGAACTGAAAATAAACTCCTCTCTTCATTACTTGCGTCAGTCTTCTTCAAAACACAGATCTCATTCTACCATCAGTTTGAATGCTGAACATCAAGGAAAGTCTTTAAATGGGCAAGGAACCTGTTATATAGGGAGCTGAATTTTTAAATCAGTGCACTAGTCAAAATGTTAAAATATTTCTATGTAAAAGAATGCTTACCTATCACTTTGTTTGTTACAGAAGTCATTTCTTATCTTATCTACTATAGAGGTTCGGGGAAGGATATTTGTTTTGTTCTTTTTCTTGGCGTCACTCTCAACTACCACAATTAGCCAGTCCACTGAGTTGTGAGCTTTGAGAACATTCTGCCACTTGGTGATGTCATCCTTGACTGTAGTTTTGTACACTTCTGTGTCCTGGGATGAGAAGTAGTGAATCATCAAATCAAACAGATATCCTGAATCATTTCAAAAGGCAAATTTTATTTCAACAGAAGGCACGCAGAAAGACATAAAAAATAAAATCAGTGACAATAAGTTCACTTACTGAAAGAAGTGAGGTACAGCAATGTCTTTGAAACTAATTTATTTCTGGTATTTTGGTTAATAGTAAATACGTCTTAGTATTTGGTATATCATCACTCTTTAGATCACCGAAATTAAGATTTTAAGAAATAATTTAAACTTTTATTTTACACACTTTAATATGTTAAAAAGTTTTTTCATAAAAATTAAAAAGCCAGAAATGTTGTTTGACACTTTGGCTTCTGAGTTAGTTTCAAACAGATCAATTCAAAATCTTAAGGCTGTTTTGGATAATTTTGATTGGTCACAGACTAGATGTCACCTTTGTGTTTCAACTGGATAGTAAATTCATAACAGAGGACAACCAAAAAGCAGCAAACTGTAGATAAACAAGATTAAAACACTTCAAATCTTGCTCAGTGTAGATTGCTGACATGTACTAATACCTAACACATATGGAAGATGAAATAAAGAAATATACCTTAAAATTTAATCTAATTAATGGATCAGAACAGGTTATTCAAAAGCCTGCAGTCATGCAACATTACATGGAAATATTGCTTATGACAAAAAGTACTCAGGTTCTGTTTCAAATAATATTGGGTATGCATGCTTGTACAATGTAGACTGGGGACAGAGTGTACCCTCAGCAAGTTGGCTGATGACACCAAACTGGGAGGACTGGCTGATTCCCCAGCAGGCTGTGCTGCCATTCAGCGGGATCTCGACCGGCTGGAGAGTTGGACAGAGAGGAACCTCATGAGGTTCAGCAAGGACAAGTGCAGAGTCCTGCTCCTGGGAAGGAACAACCCCGTGCACCAGTACAGGCTGGTGATTGCTGCTGGAGAGCAGCTCTGCAGAGAGAGACCTGGGAGTCCTGATTGATAATAAGCTAGACATGAGCCAGCAATGTGCCCTCGTGGCCAAGAAGGCCAATGGCATCCTGGGATGCATCATGAAGAGTGTGGCCAAGGTCAAGGGAGGTTCTGCTCCCCCTCTACTCTGCCCTTGTGAGTCCTCATCTGGAGTCCTGTGTCCAGTTCTGGGCTCCTCAGCTCAAGAGGGACAGAGAACTTCTGGAGAGAGTCCAGCGCAGGGCCACCAAGGTGATCAGGGGACTGGAACATCTTTCATACGAGGAAAGGCTGCAGGAACTGGGGCTGTTTAGTCTAGAGAAGACTTAACTGTTCAAATAAACATGAAAGATACCAGAGAGCAAAAGCAAAAAAAAAAAAAAAATTTTTAAATCCAAGTACTCAGTTTTTCATAAAGTATTCCTGTTACTTACACAACATTCTGTCCAATAAATATGAAGAAAGGGAAAAGTCAAAAGGGCCTTATTCCCCTCTTTGGGTAGTAGCTCCTCTTTAAACTGAACAAAGTTAGATTCTAGATGAATCATCTTCGGAGCACGGCCATAAGACCTACAAAGTTTAAAAATTGAAATTAGTGGACGAGACATACGTAGCAGAAGATAAAAATGAACACGTATTTTGGGTACTGGAAACTCACAAACTACACTTACTGTAGTTTGTACAAAGTTAACTAAAATTTGGTACTACTTGTTATGAGACAGATGCTTCTTTTTGCAAGAACAGCAGTTAGAAGCTTTTCAGCCTCCATTAGATTTTCTGTGTCCTCTTAAAGTAGAAAATTTCAAAGAAGAAAATTCCCAAAATATTTTTTTCCAGTCAGAAAACAGTGAGCCACACCAAACTTTTTGCAAGAAAGGACGTCCAATTCCATGCAAGTTCTACCTATATTCTCATTAAGAAGAAAGCGTGTCGCTTTCAGAATATGGCTGCCAAAGTACATCAAAGCACACCAAGATGAAACCCACAAACCACAAAACCAAAAAAAGAGAAACACAGCATAACTATCATTTTTCTTTAGGGGAAGTTCAACATCACTGAGTGGAAACCATCATCCTGAACAACATTTACCTTCATTATCTAAGTTCTCCCTTCCTCAGGTCAGTTGCTATATTCAACTCAATTTATGGTAAGAGTTGCCCAGAGAACAACAAATACATACATTTCCAAGTCTAAAAACACACACTGAAGCAGTATCACAGAATACAATGTAAGTTTACCTCCTCCATTCCATGGGTTCTCTAGGAAGCTGCTGAGAAAGTGTAGGATATAAGGAAGTGAATAAATTCTGATCTCCAGCACCTAAAAGAGAAAGGCATTAATCTATTATCATGTGCAAATTATAGAAAAGATATTAATGATCTCTGCTGTTAGTGGTTTGTTGTTTCAATAAAAAGATGTTATTTTGCCTGCTATGTGGGAACTAGAGCCCAGCACTGTGCCAGACTTTTTTAAACCTCATGCTCTTGTGACCTAATACAACACTTTAATAAGCCACATAATACATATACTGTTATAACTTCCTATCAAGGTTTTCCACGTAGATCCATAATCCACATAGCAAGGAAGAGTATCACCTGTATCATCGACTTACCAAAGAGAGTATCATCCAATTAGCTAGCTCAACTCTAAAAGCTAAACAAGCAACTCTTCAGAGTTATTGGCTAAACAAAGCATATTTTAAAACCTCTCAAGAATTTAGGTTTCACAAACCAGAAGAGTGGTTAGATAGTGATCCATATTCCTTCTGTATCTGGGTCTACCATGAGAAAATTCGCATTAGCACGTATTCTGTGCTTTACCAGGTTTGACTCCTCTCTCTCCACTACTCTAAGGCTGCTGGTAATATGAAGGTCCCTCACCATCACACTGTTCTGTCTGCCTTCAGCAACATCAGGTCTTTTGACACAGTGCAGGTGCTCTGGAACCGGCTGAGACACAGATCTGACATTAGGCTTTAGTCACTTGGTCTTTGAACAACCACATTAAATTAGCTACTTGTATACTGTATACTCTGTTCGTTTTCTTTGGGTACAGTGAAGACATAAAACGGAAAAGACAGGTTTAAAGGAAATTCTTCCATCTTCTGACAGTTATCAGCATCTTTAAGCAATGGGATGGTAAACTCTGGAACGTGTCTGAATACAAACTGACCAGTTGATCACACCAGCCAATGCACAATGCCCAAACAGCTTGTCATGATACCTAACACAAGACATGGCGTTTGATGTCTGGCAAACAGAGACATCCACAGGAGAAAGAAGTACAGTCAAAACTGTATTTGGACTGAATTTGACCATATTTCTAAAATCTGTTCTGTTATGTGCACTGTCTGAATCTGGGAGAATAAGCTGGCCCATACTAGTTGAATGGTATTGCTTACTAAATCTCCCACCTGCGTGTTGCCCTGAGTTAGTGCTCCCTTCCCTGTACTTCCTCCTTACTGCCTCATCTTTAGCTGGCTGCATTCTCCTCCACCAGAGACTGCAATTTAATGTTAAAAAAATCTTTAATTTCTTTCTACAGACTTGACTCTTGCCCCTCCTCCCTCCACTCCACCCTTCCCCAGGATCTCAAGCTGAAGAGATACGTCTTCCAATTACGATTTTCACCATCATATAGGCAATTCTGCTATTTCCTGGAAGTTTTTCACTTGTCTCCTTTTCACAATCGTCTGCCATTGTACAGTCCAATCTGAACAGAAAGATCGTTTTCTTACCATGGAAAAGGAAGCTGTGACTGGAGAAGTACCTGACAGCCTTTCTTTTCCCTCTCACCATGCAATCTCATCTACTGGCACAGAGCCAGGCACTACCTCCACAGGAGCTTTGTACACTTCAGTTGATCTTGGGAACTCTTTTCTAATCCGCTCACCTTTTCCCAATTTCCTCATGTTATTTTGATTAGCAGCCACTAGCATAATTCTATCACCACACAATTAAGAAGAGGGAGAAAAAAAAATAAAAGACATTTTAAAAGTCTGTTTGAATGTCAGAACAAGCCAAAGCAGCTATTCTGATGTCTGACCACAACAGCTATTCAATGTACAAGTCCTAGAATAGGGAAAAAAACAAAATGCAAACAAATAAAACACTACCATTAATGCTTTAGCCCCAAGTCTCCAGAAGACACTTCATTCTTGACTCTTCACCTTTATGCTGCTCTGTCTGCTTGAAGTGTACCATACAAAAACTTATTTAAGAATATAAACAAATGTCTAAAATGAACACCGATACAAAAGTTAGCCATATTGTCAGGCTGTCTTACATCAAGTTGCAACATCTCTATGAGCTAGGCCACAGAGAACAGTCTATTGATTTGCAACTCATTACTGTCCATATAGTGATTTAGCAACAGCATGATGACCACATCAAAATGATAGCCCATGAAGCTTGCACCCTGACTGAAAGAAGGAACAATGTATTTTACCTCTGCAGCATAATAAAGTGCTTTTTCTGTACTGCACCTAAAGAGCCAATGCACACCACCAAAAAGTTTCAGAATTCGGCATCTTGAATAAAAAGGACTACTCCAGAATGCAGAGGAACTACTAAATGATAGTGTATAAGCACTCTACTATTCCAGACAACCACACCACATTACCAGCTTAAGAAAGGTTCATTCATTTTAAAAATCAGTCATTTTTTCCTCTTGCATTGGTTTTGAGGGCATACAAAATACACAAAAGAATGTGTTTGATCATCTAGGCAAGACTATCTTCTAGAATTAGAGAAAAAAGAAGAACAGACTTTCAATACAAAACACATCAGCTATCTTCAGGACACAGACCAAACGCTGCTTCCACATACTACAAACACCCAGAAGGCTATAACGTTTCAGGTTCCATTTAACTAGACCCAGCATCTACTGTAATCAGCATGTTTCAGCTGCTCAAGTCGAGAACACTAAAAATGAAGTTATCAGCAGGCAACATTAGCACAGCACTGGAAAGCATCAAGACTAGTTAGTAGTAAGAACTTGTAAGGACCCTAAGTCTGGCAAGATGCGTGTTACATTGTTAACTGCCTCCTGCCACAATGAGGAGAGAGGAGGGAGCACCTTACAACAAGTAGAAAAGAAAGAGCACAAACGTCACAAATCACAGAACAAAAAAATCCTGAAAGATCACTCTGCTTTTGGAGTGGCTGTGTGCACTCATGAGACCTTAAGCATGGTAGAAGTCTCATTCTGTTCTCTAAATACGCCTCTGAAGCATTGCTAGTTGCTGCATCCGTGATCTACTTTCCAAAACTTTTATTTTTTTAAAAAAGAAGAAACTAAACCACGTGACTATAGGAGTTTGTGCTTTTATCTGACCGAATTTTATTAATTTTGCATTAAACATTCCAAAAACACAACAACTCTATAATTCAGGCTTACAGCAAACCCCAAAAGTCAGCACAGAAGTCTGAGAATTGCTTCAAAGATTTTGTCACAGGCTTTTTGTTGGGGTTTGGGCAAGGTGGTGGTGCCTGTTTTGGCTGAGGATTTTGTTGGCCAGATGTTTTGGGAGTTTTGGTTTCTGAATGTTTTTTAATTAAAAGACAAAAAAAAAAAGACTAATGTGGCCAGATGCCTAAACACAATTGCATCCCACCCAGCAAATTCGTTTCAGTGTATGGCTGTCAACACTAAGCCTTTGCTCAAAGGGGCTCCAATAACGGAGGAAAGCCGCTCCTCTTAGCCAAACTACAAAGGATCATAAGATACAGTTGAAAAAGAGAAGGAAGGATATGCATATATGGGAATGAAAAGTAATCCTGGAATCCTATCATAACTAAACCCAAGAAGCCTTCTTGAGAAGGGTTTTCTTCTTTTAGAATCGACATTTAAGTAAGACCTAAATATCCAATACACACAATGACTGGGAGTAACATTAAAGAGACATCCTTCAGCACTTAAAATACAATAAGAAGTGAGTATCTTGTGGTTTATTATATGAAGTTTGTCTAATTATATTATTTTATAAGTAATATTATAAATATGACACCTACTTAGATTATATTTCAAATTTATACATATTTTGTACTATTTCAAAATATATTCTACAACTTGTATAACTTATAAATCTTTTTTTTTATTATTGTTTTAATGCCTTATTCATAGAATAGGAAAAAAAATGCTGATCCATAGCCTCTGGAAGACCTATACTATGCATGTCTGAATTAATCTTCTGGATGTCCATACACACACCAAATATCAAAAAAAACCCCAGTAATTCCTCAAGTGACACCACTCCAAGTATAGAGTGGCTCTGTATGTGAAGCGGTAACACCTATTTTAATAAACAAAACAACAGAAAGCATTAACGTTCAAATGATGTACGTTAAAAAGAAAAGCTTCTGGAGAAAGGGAAGAAGGGCGAAGCACATGTTTGTTTCTTACCACATTACAAAGTTCAGAAAGTATGCCCTTTCCCACTTATCTAAACATTTCGCAAAGAAATTAAGACAAATAAGTATCTGCCCAGAAATCAAATGCAAAGAAAGCAGCAGAAGCTTAAAAGGGCTTTATGATAAGCCTAAATCAAATACTGAATCAGACAGCATTGTTAAAAAAATTGTGACCTTCAAAGACTTGTGGACATCAGCTTTGTGGACATCAATGTTAAGACAGACAGGTCAGGCAAAAGAGGAACAAAACTCACTCAGATGAGTCTTGCTTGTGAACCCATCCGTAAAAACTCATTACATAAACCAAGTAAAGAACATGTCTATCTCTTATTGAAAGACAGGCTGTATCTCTATAGAGCAGCTCATAACCATAAACCTAATTCCAGAGAAAAATTCTGAAAATTACATTAGTCAACTAAAATGGGCATCTAAGGCTGAAATACTTCTTGTTTAGGTTGCAGCATAATGCAATGGTGACTGAGTATCCCAGTAAATGTAGCTCCAGTAAATCACATGAGTATTCAAACTACTAATCTTTAAGACGTTATGGTATTGGTCACACACTTTCCCTCTCTCCATTCTTTTCTCCCTGTCTTTCTCCCTGACATTTTGGTAGGTTAAGTGACAGCAGCCATCCTCCCGTCTAACCCTGTCTAGGACACTTGTTCTGCTGCAGATCTGCACAGGAATGATATGAGAACCAGAATGACCACCTTAACTAAATTTTCAAGAGAAACAAGGACCCTTTGTGACAGCTATCCAATACAAAAGAACCACATATAAAAGCGACGTTTTTTTAGTTTGATGCCTGCCTAAAAATCACCAAGAATCTATCTTCTTTCTAATACTTTCCAAACTACTTATATAGGCTTTGTTGCTGCAGTATCTGAATATCTCACAATTAATTTTTATCCTCTAGAGTAAATTATCCCAACTCACTAACTACACAGTGTAAAATGAGGACTCCTAAGGTCAAATGACTAAAGAAGACAAATATTTCCCTTTGATACCAACGACAAATCAAATCAACTGAGATAAAAGTTTTCAAAGACCTTTAAAAGAGCTCAGTGCCAAGACAACTGTTTGGTGTAGTTTTGTTTAGATTTTGTCTCCAAACATCGGTGATGGGTACTCTTTCTGATCTCACTTATTTTTTCACCAATAAAAAGGGCTGCTATGCATCTTTTTTCATAACTGACTAGTCTATAATAAGTGGATCCACATGACATGGTTTTTTTGTATTTGTTTCTTTTAAAGGTCATCCTCCTTCCCTCCAATTCAGATTTACATTCAAAAGAGGTCTAAAAATCAAAATATAAGACAGCTTAATTACTAGATAAAAATCTTAGCTGATTCCCTAGTAGCCTGCAGAGGAAAATCGCTTTAGTAACACTTTAAGACCTTACTTACTGATGCACTACTAAATCTATAAAATAGGGGAAAAGACTAACCAGAATATGCTGCTGCTTCTCATGACATATGTAATCAGATGTTTAAGTACAGAACAGTATTGGATCAACTACATGACAGCGATGACTGACACTGCAGACAGAAGTCCTGTTTGAGAACACGAGAAATGTATTTACAGGATGTAGCTGTTTAAAGGGTCTCAAATAGCTGCAAACCATTCTAATCACTTGGGCTACAAGAAACTTCTTCTTGGCACAATTTTTTGTTTCACCTACCTACCAGTAACAGAAGAACTTTTAAATGGAGCCCTTCCAGTCCTAGAACAATATTCTTAACTCCAAGCATTTATTTTGGCTCTTTTCTTAATCTTTTCTGTTTACGCTGCTCTTTAGCTATCTGCAAACGTTTTCTATTCTGAAGCCTACAATGTTTTTGCTGATGGTTTTCCTCTTGCAGCACCACAGCACACACTGAGCACGGACCAAATGAAAGCGATCCATTCTGTTCTCTTCAAAGATTATACATAAAGTTCACTGTACTAAGACAGAGTATTGACAGTGTATGCACACACACATACACTATATAAACAAATACTATGAGCTGATAAGGAATATTCAACAACCACAGGAAGATAATTACAGAACAGCTTGGTAGGAAAGCTCTGAAAAACCTATTAATTACTTCATTTAGCAGGACTGTCTTTACAGCTTCCTCTTCATATGTATAGACAGCTAATAATCTAAGTGCAAACCAGCTGTATATGGACAAGTTTTTTCATCAGAACACTTGGTTGACACATATGTGCAAGAACATTGTATTAAAAGTTCTAAAGACACTCTCAAAGTTTCAAATAGAATTCAGGAGAACAAAACAACATTGTTTAAGTTTCCTGGGAAAGTAATCTGCATTGTTTTAAAGATATGTCAAGCCAACACTGCAAAGGTGCTACCAAAGTTCAAGAGGTCTGATGCAAACACTCAACTTGCCTCTTCAAATAAAAACCAATAAATGATGCTAAAACCAATGTTTCTACAGCAGCAAGAAAGCTAGAAGCCGACTCAAAACAATTTGTAAACACACAATGAAATGGGTAGCAATGAAAATAGATTGCCACAAACTCAAATTGAGAGTTAGTGAGGTAACGTGCCAGAGTGAGCATAACCACAGCCGGACAGTGAAACTCCCCAGTGAGCTTACAGCTTAGTAAGACCAACAGTATTAAAACATGACTCAAACTAATTTGGAAAGCAGACATTATGGCACTTAGTTCTAATTGACGAGAATGATTCAATACTAACATGGGAAGCCGACGTCTTGAGAAAAGGGGGAAAAAGAGGTAAAGGAACAGTATCTTTCTGTGAATATACTACTTTTCCCATGCACTTGTTATTTGCAACACAAATAACATAAACACAAGGCTAACACATCTACATACAAATCACAATGACAAAATTATGTAGTTGTAGTGTTAACGTGACAGAGTAGTGACAAAAGCTGTATTTGCAACTGGCATCAAATATACAAGTCACGTGGAATCTGCCATTTTTATTCGACAGGCCAAAGTCTGTACATGCAGAACGTGCTGAATTCAGGATTGTACCGATACAGCAAATAACTACAGTTACAATACAGGCTAACTCACAGATTTGAAAGCATAACGCTCTTTACCGAAGAAGAATTCCTTTTCAGAGTACTGTCAAATTTATTTCAACTAGATAAAAACATTTATTTGTAAAACATCTCTGGTATGCACAGCATTGAAAGTAAGTTTCATTCCAAACAAAATTCTCTCTTCAGTTCTCCCTTATTAAGGATAGACCTTAAGAGTTAACTGAAGTATTTCACTATACAAATGTTTAGCTGACACAGATTAATCTAAATCTTGTAACAAAAGGAATTACTTATGTTGTGAGACACAAGCTCACTTAACCTTCACTCTTCCCCCAGCCAATCAAAAACTATCCATCCCCTTGCAGGTCCATTTTTCCCTCACGTACACCTGCCAGGTGGGGCAATTATACCCAACAATTCCAACTGGCTGAAATCAGAACCACAAAACAAAAGAAACTGTATTTGTTGCACAGTTTCCAATATTGTAGCTTCAAATGAGTTTTCCAATAAACCAAGTCAAAAAATCTTTTCCCGGAAGACCAAGTTTCACATCCTCATAAACAACCAGCAATATAATGCTTAGAAGAGGTTTCCTTCGAGTAAATCACTTTTTTTTTTTAATGCATTTGTTTGAAATACTATGGTCTCTAAGTATTACCTTGCTTCTCTGGACAGAGGAAGAAAGGAAATTGAAACAGCTGAAGCGACACATTTCCCATTAGAAGCAAATGTTCTAGTTAAAAATGGTAGCAAGTTACTACATTCGCCAGAGGTGATCTCTCAGTACTTTTGCTCAATTAGCCTCATCTTCTGAATTTGGTTGTCTCAGATTAGCCACTCTAGTCCATACCAGTAAAGATACTACTGTCATGCTTGTTCATAGCAGCAGAAATTAATCCTTTAGTCCAGAAGCACAGCATACACGATACATAACACTCACCTTATATCTCATTTGTAAGCATGCTCCTGCCATACTGTTTGGTGATAAGCCCAAACAGTTTGCAACCATAAAGTACATTCACTCACTATATGAAATTAATATTATTTTCAATAACAAATAATTGAGCTTGACTAAAATCTGTTTGATCTGATGCTTGGAATTTTGAGAATTTCCTTGCACAAAGAGGCCAGAGTTCCTTTCTGCAATTCACCAACAAAAAAGCAAGCTTGAGGTAAAGCTGCATGCACTTGAACAGACTGAAAGACTTATTCAAATAGTACAGAACAGTAAGGACTGACATTCAACATCAACACCCAACACACATACACAGACTCCAGTTCTGTCTACTGGATAAAGCCAGTAAATCTAAAAAGCAATTCACTGCAGCCTGAACAGCAGCATAATACCAATAAGGAAGGCACAACGTCTTCCAGACCTTTCCGATATGTACATTTTTCTGACTTTAAATTTGAAGTGAAGTGGATTTCAAAAAGTCTTGGAGTAGGTGAGTACAGAAGATTCGACAGAGATAGCACTGACTTCAGTTTATGAACTGCATCCAAAAAAAAAAAAAGTTAAAGAAAGAAAAAAACCATGTTTATAAAATAGTCTGAGGAAACTACATACACACAGAGTTCCACAATTATATAGTTATGAAGTTACAGTTGGATGGTTTTTTTCTAAATATCAGCCTAAGATCTTAATCATCAATAAATGTTTAACTCATAACAACACACACCTGTGAAATAGAAACTATTTCACATGCACATAAAGCACTCCCAGTTTTCTACTGATAAAGTGCAAATATGTAGTTTGTTATGTCACCGATAGAGATATTTTTGACTAAGAATGAACCACCACTGGTTACCTTTTATTAAAAAACAAAAGCTGAACTCTCTATGCCGATCTCATTCACCTTATTTTTTTTACTAAGAGAATTATAGATATGGTTAGAACAGACTAGTTCAGTGAGAAGGGACCTACAGTGATCATCTAGTACAATTGCTGGACTACTTCAGGGCTGACCAAGAGTCAAAGCATGTTATTAAGCAGCACTGGGTAAATGCCTCTTTAACACTGACAGGCTTGGGGCATCTACCACTCCCCTAGGAAGGTATTTTCAGCGTTTGACCATCCTCTCAGTAAAGAAATGCTTCTGAATGCCTAGTGTAGCTCATCTGTTTGTTTTAAGCATGCTTTGTGTGCAGCCCACTCACTATACCAGTGACAGCACAGGCGCTCACATTTTACACAGGGACCAGTGTGCGTACATCCCACCTGCCTGACTGACACCTGAAAAAAAAAACTAATTCATTGCTGGAACCATGCAATCCGCTTTGTTACATAAAGTGTCTCCGAGATGAGACCAAAGCGCCGTAGTTAAAGATTAAATTATAATGTCAGTGGGAGTCCGTCAGTGGGAATCTCTCCTCACCACAGAGGGATGCCTCACTTCTCCAGGCTGCTGTCAACTCAAAGCAAAGCTACACGGAGCTCAGTGGCAAGAAGCTTGGGGTTTAAAGATGTATCGTCGCAACTAAATCTCTTCCCCGAAGCACCTGCAAGCGTTAACGTTCCTCGTCGTTACTTACCGTAGCCTCGAAACACACAGGAACGAACCCCAGTTTGCCCGCTGCCATTAAAAGGAGGCGAACCCCGAGTCTTCAGAGCCCTTCGTAGACGCCGAGTCCCCTCGACCCCAACCACCGCACCCCCCCCCAGCCCTCCCCAGCCCCTCTCCATCCCCGGCNGCCGCCGCCGCCGGCTCCCCTCTTTCCCCGCAGCGCCGCTCCGGAGGGGAAGGCGGGCGAGCTCATCCGCTTCCTGGATCAGCAGCGCAGCATGACCGCTTCCGGGGAGCGCCGCCCACACCGCCGCCCGGGCACGGCGCGGCGCGGCACGGCACGGCACGGCGCGGCCACACAGGGGTTAACCCGGAAAACGGGGCAAAGAAAGGGGAAGCGCCGCGCAGCGCCTGCGCGGGGCGAGCGGGAGGGCGGCGGTCACCCCACGCCCCGCTGCCGCGGCACCGCACCGCACCGGATGGGATG
>WBNH01002657.1:26269-40751 GCA_013401255.1 Urocolius indicus | reverse complement strand
AAAAGAAGAAAAAGATGAAGAAGATAAAAAGAGAAGTGGTAGAGGTAGCAGAAGAGAAGAGAAAAACTTATGGGGAGAAATGTCAGGAACTCCTCAATGATAGGGATGAAATCAGACACTACACTGATTTATTATTAAGTGATCTGTCTAATCAGGTTATCTGAAGCACTGGGAGAAGAGGGAGGTGTTTTTAGGTACCTCTTCAGAATAATCAGGCGAACGTGGTCTGTTTCATACTAACTATCATCAAGAACATGAAATAAAAGAACTGAAGACAATGGCAATAATTAGACTGAGGCAAGGTTACATTTTAATGGCCAATACTGTGGAACAGATATGATAAACCCTGAATGTCCCTCAAAATTCTAATTCTTAAACACAAGCAAAAAGACCAAAAAAAGGCCACAAAACAAAAAAATCAGAGCAGAACTCTGTCCTTTTCCAGTAATCATCAGCTAAGAATTCTTATTGCTAAGGAGGAATCAAGAAAATCCAAAAGGGTAATTAACTTACTGGCTCATATTCCTTAGCCTCTTCTCCCGGAAGAATCAAGCATACAGAATATTTTGATAGAAAAGTTAGCACCATAGAAAAAGATCAAGTGTATCACTTAAACTTTATCCAAATGCTTTAAAACAACACATTTAAAAGTATACTGATATTTAGAATGTACCTATGGCAATACTAGTAATCCAGGATGGCCACTGACCAATGGAATTACTGCTCTAATCCTTATGGTTTTCCACAATCTTTACAAAGAGCTGACACCATGGCAGGTATTGGCCCAGTAGGTATTTAGGCAAATGAACTGGTGGCAAACCAAGGGGAGTTTTAAAATGACAACTCAGCAAACTTATGTTTAACGAATCCTTTGCCAAAGAATGAAAAAAAGGTCATACAGAGTAAGAGCCACAGGCAAAAAAATAAACCCAGAAGAGTTTCAGTCACGAACGGAAATGGAAGATGCTTCATATTATTCAGAAGTTACATGAAGCTAACATTTTAAGTCGTGCTACTGATAAAACCCCCAATAATTGCAAATAGTTGTGTTTTGCATTCTGTTGAAAAAAAAAGGCTGAGAGCTTAGAATGACAAGGCTTGAGACACACTGTGTATGTGACCCTTTCCAACTTTCTGGGCACTTTGTAGATTTTTGCTCTTCAATGTTTCACCATGGAGCTAGTCATTATTGGCGATTACAGCAATTATCTGAAAAAAAAAACCCAAAACCAACCAACCTGACAAAAAAGACCAAACCATTGGAGGAAAAGTATAAAATCCAATAAGCACGTGAAATCCACACTCCTTATCTCTCCTAGAATGGACATGCTTATTTCAAAAGCTCCCACATCTTCTGTTAGTGAAGTATCTTATGACTCGTGTTCAGTATTTCCTAAATGGCACCATAACACAAGGATTCAAAGCCTTGTAAAAGAAAGGATGAGGTAGAAGCCTCAGGATATTGATGCAACAAACACTTCAGTCTAATCAACTCAAATTCCTAAACTAGTCAGCATTTAACCATGTCTGTCATACAATGGCATACCATTTCTTTTCACATGTAATTTAACAAAGGATTTTGGTTTTGCAGCTGACACCAGCTTCTAAATGAGGTAAGTTAATACTGTAAATAATTTAATACTGTGATACGGTAAATGTATTGCAAATCTTACGAAGCATGTCCTGAGAAAATTCTTCCAAGACGTTCCTTACTTTCATTAATAACCAGTCCTTACTATTATGCAGAAAAAACTCCACATTATTTCTTGGCCACCAAAGTGGACTGAGATAAGGGAAAAGGTATACTAGTATGCTCCTGTATAAACTGAAGGAAAAGAGTTATCTTGCTTTATTGCAAATTTGATAGCCTTACTAAGAATAGTTTTCATTTTATTAGGCCAAAGATCACTAATTGCACCTCCCAATCAAGGTTTAAAAGAATCTGTTTTTCTAAAGATGTTCCAAAGAACAAAGATTAGAAACTTGGAACTCGGCTTACCAAACCCTCGACTCATCTACCTGACCCATCACACCTAGGAAGTCATATTTAAGTTTATGAACAAAATAAACCACCAAAGTATAAATGACCAAGAAAAACCATATACAAGATAGTTGCACTCAAACCAGTTTCGGACCTTTGGTAAGTTTTACTCTTTGTGGAGAATGATAAATGATAGCCATCCAAGTGTAGTTTCATGGCTTTTGTTTCTGAGTGTTAAATCCTATCCAACAGCACAAAAAACACATCAGTTCGTCAGACATCAGTTGTGTCACATGTATCATTTTACTCCTGCCAAGTGAGCATAATTTTAGTAGTAACAATTTTAGGAAGTGTTAGAGCTAGAAAACACTATGTAGATAGTGTACATAGCTTTACACTATGTAGATTCATGTTCAGATGGTACCAGGCTCTAATGATTTGGATTTCAGGATGTTACATAGCTAACAGAATTTAAGTTTGGAAATACACACCATTTATTTCTACAGTACCAGATCTCTTCCAATACAGAATATGTATTGGACTGATGAGGGAACTCAAGCCAATGACAAAAGTCATACAGAAGCAGAAAGAAATTATTTACTAAAAGTAATTTAATAAAATGTCCACAGGAAATCAAATCCTGCAATTAAGATGTATGCAGAGGTTTATGTATTTTGCTGTATCTTCTGCAGAAGAAACTCCATTTGTAAGTTGAGATTTGGCTGTCCTCTTTTTGTCTTCTTACACAGTATTTTATAAGCTTCCATTTTCTTTTGCTTGTATAACCGTTGAGCTTCTTCTCTTTGTTGTTTTCTTTTTTCTGCTTCCTGAAATGAAAGACACGATTATGACATAGCTTCATAGTTATAGATGGTATGTAGTTATCTATAAGCAACAACATTTCATTTTTTAAAGATACTGGCTATTAGGTATTGTACTGACACTAGAAACACTCTTGGAAGCTTAATCAGGACACCTCTTTCCACACATAATGCAATCAAAATGTATTACATTGCCTAAAACCAAGAGAAAAGGGTTTTTTGGTTGGAACATCCTACAAAAAGGTTGACTGCTAAAATATATACTATCTCATTTCTGCAAAATGAGCTCCTTGACTTTTCTCCTTAAACGACCAAGTGGCAAAAATTCCCTGCTTTCTCCTCTTGAGCATAAGAAAGAATCTGATTCAGAGACCTCTACGTAAATGTCTTGCCAATCCAGCTGTGATGGGATCACAGAATCACAGACTGGTAGGGGGTGGAAGGGACCTGTAAAGATTGTCTAGCCCTGCTAAAGCAGGTCCACTTAGATCAGGTCACACAAACACATCCAGACGGGTTTGGAAAACCTCCAGATTTGATTCCACAACCTCCCCTGGCAGCCTGAGCCAGGGCTCCCTCACCCTCACAGTAAAGAAGCTTTTTCTTAAGTGGAACTTTTTGTGTTCCAGCTTTTGTCCATTACCCCTTTACCATTCTCTTGACATACACCTTTTAAATACTTTTAAGTATTAATGAGATTACTCCTCAGTCTCCTCCAGACTGAACAGCTCCAGTTGCTGCAGTCTTTCCTCGTAAGGAAGATGCTCCAGTCCCCTGATCATCTTGGTGGCCCTGTGCTGGGCTCTCTCCAGAAGTTCTCTGTCCTCCTTGGTCTGAAGAGCCCAGAACTGGACACAGGACTCCAGATGAGGCCTCACCAGGCCAGAGTAGAGGGGGAGCAGAATCTCCCTCGACCTGCTGGCCACATGCTTCTTGATGCATCCCAGGATGCCATTGGCATTCTTGGCCACACGGGCACATTGCTGGCTCATGGTTAGTTTATTGTCAACCAGCACTCTCAGGTCTCGCTCTGCAGAGCTGCTCTCCAGCAGGTCAGTCCCCAGCCTGTACTGGTGCATGGGATTGTTCCTTCCCAGATGCAGGACTCTGCACTTGTCCTCGTTGAACCTCATGAGGTTCCTCTCTGCCCAACTCTCAGGCGGGTCGAGATCCCACTGAATGGCAGCACAGCCTTCTGGGGAATAAGCCAGTGCTCTCAGTTTGGTGTCATAAGCAAACTTGCTGCAGGTACACTCTGTCCCTTCATCCAGGTCGTTGATGAACAAGACTGGCCTCAGAACCGATCCCTGTGGAACTCCACTGGCCAAAGGCCTCCAACTCGATTCTGTGCCATTGATCACCACCCTCTGGGCTCTGTCATTCAGCCAGCTCTCGATCCACCTTACCGTCCACTCATCCAATCCACACAGTCTGAATTCCTATGAGGATGTTATGGGAGATTGGTCAAAAGCCTTGCTGAAGTTAAAGTACATGACATCAGCTGCTCTGCTCTCATCTAGTCAGCCAGTTATGCTATGGCTAGATGGAATACTAGACATACCTGCTTCACTTACATCTTACCAGAACATAAAATTAACAAGAAACAGCCTAAAAGGCTTCAGGTTTGTGGGGGAACCCTGCAAAGATAAAAATCTCTCTGTTCAGAACTCTTCACTTATTTTACCGTAACGATGAATATTTTTTTAAAATGCTTTAAAAAAAAGCAAATGAATAGCATCAACTATAGCTTACCTGTAATTCACTTCCTATCTAGTAATTTTACTGCTGTTCAGCATAATATTGTGTAATAATATCCATTCAAGCTATCAATTAAATGCATACTCCAAGCAAGAACATTCATCTTACTTGGGTAATTACTTATATTTGCATTTTTTTTCTGGTATCTACTAAATCCTAGCTTTTTTTATATAGTGGCCAAAATTGTGCCTTTAAGCTTATTGCTTTTCCCCAAATAAATAACAGCAAATCCAATGTTTGTTAACCGATGAGGGTAAAGTACATGATCATTATACCAGTATTCCACACGAGGAATTACCGCTGTTGTGGCACTTGGCTACTCTCAGTTTTGCTGAAGTATCTTGAATAAGACAAGAAAGGCTAGGCAGCTCCTATGTGCTGCTCAAAGAAAACTCTTTGCAGTCTTGCTGGGTTTTTGTTTGTTCCTATTTCCTCTAAATATGTTGGTCATAAATTCATTCCTTTTAGCATGATCTGTATCTAATAATAAAAAAAGGCAGCTCTCAGCTGAATAACCAAGTAACTCACCCAGCTTGCACAGAATTGCTAATTGCTATATTGCTATATAGCTATGTAATATTTATACAATAGTTATACAATAGTTTATACAATAGTTAGCAAACTTTAATTTGTTAGCAGCGAGTCAAGGCCAGGTTGGATGGGAACTTGAGCAACCTGTTCTACTGCAAGATGTCCCCGCCCATGTCAGAAGAGCTGAAACCAGATAATCATTAGCACCTTTCCAACCCAAACCCTTGTATGACTCTAGGATGCAACAACTTCTATAATGTTACAATGTGTGCCATTTTACAGTGCCACGAACAACACATGGGGAGAAAACAAAACTAGGTAAAAAAAGACATCTCAAACGTATAACTCAACTGAGTTATTCAACAATGATATCATTAAGATACACCTTGCAAGAATAATTCCCATTAAATTAGAAAGAGGGAAAGAATTGATACAGATTTTGGACATGGATATTATTACATCTAATTGTTTTGCTGTTAGTCAAACCACATGAAAAGGTAAAATAAAGACTGCATTATGGTAACACCATAAGAAACAGGTTGGACATTTCAGTTCTCATCACAAGATAATGGCATTGTTATTACTTCCCCTTCTATAATATTTAAAAGATCTAGCATAATCTCTTGGGATGTGGAGCTCAATATGGGATATCAAACTCTTAAGTTTTTCCTGCTGTGCTAACTTATGTAATAAAATCCCACCGATGGCACGTGCAAGACAAAAAGAGTAAGATCAAAGAGAATGGTAACTTTGAACACCTGCATGTCTGAATATTACTGTCAAGTTGAAAAAGGCTGAAATACCAACACCTGTGTTTCTCTACCTATGGTCCTCTTTAGGTCCAAATGGAAGTCAACCAGATAGAAATGGCATTAATCTAGTCTTTGTCTACAACCAAGAAAGATCTCTTTACGATTTACCTCTCTCTTCCTAGTACGCTCAGCATTTATTTTCTCATACTCTTCTTTTGCCTTCTGATTGGATGTTTTCCTCTTAAACTTCTCTTCAGTCACAACTGACCTGTAAGGAAAAGTACAAGTACTTCAGATATGGACTATCACCAAGCAGACATAACCATTTATCCCACAGCCATAGCAGAATCAGAGCACACACTGCTACTCTTCCACCGTTTTTTGCACATTTGGGGATATTAATTAGATATAGATTTCAGAAACCTCACCCTTCTACAATGAACGGATATCTACTTGCACCACTCTTACATGATACTCCCAACGCCTTCACATGTAATGTAACATAGAGCCAGTGTTAAAACACAGCAAACTAAACTCGTCCAGTGCCCAGTGTACTGCAGACTGGACTGCACACAGTTTTTAGCAAACCATGTCCCATGTCTGATGGATTGTCACATGGATGCAATTTCATGAAGTTTAAAGTGTCTAAAAGGGTTTTTTCCCCTCATCATGAGTTTTGCAGAGTTAGAAAAACTGAAGGCACTAGTTTAGAGCTATATTACCTCTTCCTAATTCTGACATATGGATTCAACTGTAAACATACAAGGACAGCCAGCTGTCAACAGACTGCCTTCCAGAGAAGTCAGGTTGACATGGTAAGGTGGAAAAACACTGTAGTAACAACGTCTTTCCAAAAGCTTCTTCTTTGTGGAGATGGCACGTAATTGCCCTTAATGATCCAAAATTAGGAAATGAAATCATGTTCCTTCCAAATTTCAATATGAAAAACTGCCCAGGTATTTTTCACCAAAGACAATAGTACAAGAAAACCAGGGCCATTTGTCCAGCGTTTATTGTCACACTACTTTGAGTGAACTTTTCTAGTTATTTAGCTCTAAATATTTTTTTTTTTCTGATTCACAACAAAGACATTACATAAGCACCATGGTAGTAAGGACATTTCACACTTGAAAAATATAAGCCTTGCTAGATATTTAATAACTGTTTACAAACTAAGCTCTTTATTACTCACACTACAAATTTTAAAACTAGCCATCTGAGGAACCCTCAGACACATAACTGAAGAGAAGGTATCTGCTCACTCTTTTATTTAGAAAAAAAACATTCTCTTTCTAGAGTGAAAAAAAAAAAAAAATCTTTGCTTTATTCTCATCTCCATCTTGTGGCAACACCGTGTAATGACACTTCATTATTTCAAGTACAAAACCAATAGCGATTTCTGCTAAAAATAGAATTATCTAACCCAAGTCTTATTTTGCATTTCTATAGAACACTGAAATCTATTAAACAGACTCCATGCATCAGACCACCTCACAGATTAGCACTCATTTCTGCAGCACTATTAATTCTAGTTTATAATCGCAGCACCCAAATTAAAGACCCCTGTGGTTTGAAGACCATCAGTCCTATTTCAGATACCCCTACGAATTATCTGCCTATTCTAGATGAAACTCTGCCTTTCTCCCACTGCTGGACTTATATATCTGATTCTCCTTCCCCTCTCTTGAGCATTCTTCCCAAGAAAGCTTACACGTAGATACAACTTGGAATTCAAAGACTTAGGAGTCCTTGTACAAAAGGGCATTATCTTGTCCTGGTTTTGACTGGTATAGTTTTCTTCACAGTAGCTACTATGGGTCCACGTTTTGAATTTGTGCATAAAAAAGAGATATTTTTGTTATTGCTGAGCAGTACAGAGAGAGTCAAGGCCTTCCCTGCACCTCACATCAGCCCACCAGTGAGCAGGCTGTGGGTGCATAAGCTGGATGGGGACACAGTTAGGGCAGGTGACCCTAACTGACCAAACGGAGATCCCAGACCACACGGTGTCAGCCTCAGCAATAAAAGCTGGGGGAAGAAGGAAGCGGGAATATTTGGAGTGATGGTGTTTTTCTCCCTCAGTAACCGTTACATGTGATGGACCTCTGCTGTCTTGGAAATGGCTGAGCACGGGCCTGCCCATGGGAAGGGGAGAACTGCTGTTTGTGTGCACGGCTTTTGCTTTTCCTATTAAACTGTCTTTTGTCTCAATTCAAAAGCTTTGTCACTTTTACCTTCAAATCCTCTCCTCCACCTCAGTGCGGAGGAGTGAGTGAGCAACTGCGTGATGCTTAGCTGTCATCTTAGGTTAAACCACAACATGTTTCAATCACTGTACTTGAATGCTGTTTAAAAACACTGCCATGACAGTGTTAGACCTGAGTGACTACAATTTTCATTTTATTGACACACCTAAACAGGTTTTCAGGATGGATTACTGTTACATAGGTGAAAAATGGCTTAAGCTGTCCAACCACATCTTAAGTTAGACCACAAGTGAGAAACTCCATTGACTTCTCCCAGTTATTTTAAATAAGTTTAAACCAAAAAAACCCCAAAACACAAAGACCACTACCTTAAGGTTTTACTAAATCTTCCACTTCAGGTTTTCTTTTTAAAGATCATAGTTAACACCCCCCTAAACTAACCATATCACAAAAGGGTAACTGTATGCAGTATCATTGTAGAAGAAAACTTACCAAACTGTGAACAAAAAGACAATGCAAAAAATGTTTCTGAACAGTGATATTAATTTTTAAAAAGTTGAGAATCAATTGAAAGGAAAACTGCTGACAGGGGGGTTGGACTAGATGATCTCTAAAGGTCCCTTCCCAGCCCTACCATTCTATGATTCTATGACTCAAAAGCACACACCCAGAACAGCAGGCTCTTATCTTTGTAGATCTCAGAATCACAGAGTCTTACGGGTTGGAAGGGACCTCAAGCGATCATCTAGTCCAAAACCTCCCTGCCAGAGCAGGACCACCGAGAGTAAGTCATACAGCCACTTGTCCAGGTGGGTTTTGAATGTCTCCAGAGAAAGAGACTCAAGATATGGTAAGAAATTGGGCAAACACTTATTGCTCTTGGACTGAACCTTACAGTTATAACCGTCATATTCTTTCTGTTGAATAAAGCCTTAAACATCATGAATTTTGCTTTCTGATTCTGATGCAAACAAAACAAAAATGTAAATTTTCTAACCCTTTGGAAAAATCTCTTAAGCCCTGAAGGTATTTTTTTAATTATTTTTATTATTTTTATTATTAATATTTTTTTATTATACTGAAGCCTATGTAAAGTGTAAGATCTAAACTATTGTATTAGTGACAGATTCTAAAAACTTACTCTATTGCTTTATTTTCTTCTGATGAAACCGAATCATCTGGAGCCCTGCGCCGCCGCTTCTTAAGCATTTCTTCCTCAGCAAGGTAAAGATGTTTCAAGTGCTCTGGGTATGTATCAGTAAACTGATCACCCTGTTGGGAATGGACCTTTCGTTGCTTTTTCAACAATTTCTTGTATTGCCTTTCGATCTTTTGTTTTCTCCGAAAAGCGAATCCTCGTCCTGAAAACATAAGAAAAAGGGAGTTAAGTACACCAGCTCTGAAGTAGCAACAAACTGTTCCATAGTTGCCGGGACCACTTCAATTAATTTTCTTTCAAAAACAGAAAACCTCACCTTGTCCGAATTTTCATAGAATCATAGAATGGTGGGGCTGGAAGGGACCTTTAGAGATCATCTAGTTCAACCCCTCTGCAGAAGCAAGTTCACTTAGATCAGGTGGCACAGGAACATGTTCAGGCAGGTCTTGAAGACCTCCAAGGAAGGAGACTCCACAACCCCTCTGGGCAGCCTGTGCCAGGGCTCCATCACCCTCACAGTAAAACAGTTTTTTCTTACATTTAAGTGGAACTTTTTGTGTTCCAGCTTCATCCCATTACCCCTTGTCCTGTTGCTAGATACCATTGAAAAAAGGGATGCCCCACCCTCCTGACACCCACCATTTAGATATTTGTAAATGTTAATAAGATCTCCCCTCAGTCTCCTCTTCTCTAGACTAAACTGCCCAGTTTAGTCTAAAGGCTGCCCAGTTCCTGCAGCCTTTCCTCGTATGAAAGATGTTCCAGTCCCCTTAATTTTAATAAGGATCAGTCAACAAAAAAAAAATCAGGAAGGAAATAACAGTTATAAATCTGTCCCCTCCTGTAGCACTGCACCTTGTAGAGATTTACTGAAAAACATCACTTAAGCATTTGAGAGAAAAAAACTATTGTAAACGTGCTACTTCATATGCACTCAACATTATACCCCTTTGCCAATGCTTTTTGAATCCACTTGTCACGGTTTGACATGAAGCTGTTTCTGGTAATGGGGAAGGGGCTGTAAAGATGGCTCCTGTAAGAAGCTGCTTGAAACGCTCCCCAGCTGTGAGCCAGGCCCATTGCTGGGGCTGAGCCAATTAGATGCCCCCACATCCACTTTTTAAGAAGCTGGAAGAGGAGGCTCCTTCCTGTTTCTTCTTATTCTGACCTTCCTTCTTCTCTGGCTGCTGGTGGTGCAGGGAGTGGGAAGAGAGAGAGAAGCAACCATGCAGAACCCAAGGTCAGTGAGGGAAGACAGGAGGAGGTGTGCTGGAGCAGAGAATCCTCTGCATCCTGTGGAGAGAACTGGTGAAGCTGAGATTTGTTGGTACTTCTTTAAAGATCCCATACCAGGGGCAGCGACTCACTTTGTTAAAGACCTTGTGTCAGGGGCAGTAACTATGCCCAGTATTTGCAGAAGTCGTAGCTGCTTGGAAGAACCCACACCAGAGAATTTTGTTATGGACTGTGTTCTGGGGGACGGAAGAATGCCAGGAGTCATCTTCATCTGAGAAGAGAGAAAGGGCAGAGCCCATCTGTGAGAGACTGACCGCATCCCCCATTCTCTGCCCCCCTCAAGGCATTGAGTGGGTAGAAGATAAAGATATCAGGAGCAGTGAGCTGGGCCTGGGAAGAAAGGAGGGATGGGGAATGGAGACTTAAAGTGCTGGTTTTATTTTTTCATCTCTTTTCTGCTTTTTGTTTTGCTGTGTTTCTTGTAGGTAGTAGAATAAACTTTCCTCTCTAAGTCAAGTACTGGAGTCTGTTTTGCTTGAAACCCTTAATTGGCAGTGAACCCTCCCTGCCCTTGTCTTGATCCATTACATCCTTGGTTATCTTTTTTCCTCCCATTTTGCTGGGGCCTCTGCCATCCTAAGGAGGGTGGGGGTGAATGGGGGGTACAGAGCAAAAGACTGTCATGGTGCTTCATTGCTGGCTGGGCAAAACCACACCTCCACTGAAAGGATGTATTAATGTTTCACTTCTCCCCTACTTTGGACGGCTTCATAAGCCATAGCAAAAATAGGTTTCAAAATAGATTCCTGCAGATAGTTGCAAGAAGACACTGACAACAGTAATACTGTCTGCTTAAGTGGTCTGCAGCTGCAATGCTACGGGGCGGGGGGAAAATAAGGCACTAAATCACCTTACTATAATGTAGTAATGTTCTGTTACATCTCTGCACACAAATGATATTTTTATTGCCACTACTTTCTTTCTATGCCTGTCCAGAAAGAGCCTTTTCTACAACTTCAGAAGCATCCTACGTCACAGAACGACTTAGCCTTAAAGGAACCATCAGATAACGGTTGTTTCGGTCTCAATCATTATCTAACTACTTAGGAATACTAGACAAACATGTTTATTTTTCCTGACATGTTCTTTTTTATTCCATTAGCCTTAGGAGCTACTGACTTTTATAAATATCCATTAGCAGAACCGTTCCTAAAGCCAGTTAACTCCAAATCAGTCCCAACTTCTCTTTTGCTTCTTTGTGCAGAGTTGAAATTTCAGACAAGTGCGCTGCAAAAGCTCTTTTTTTCATATCTGTTCATTTGCACGTTCGCTAACTACCCATCAATAGCCAGAACCCTGCTTGCAAGCGGTGCTTCTTATCTTAAAACACGCTGCTTCGCGGAAAGCCAAGGGTCAAGTCCGCAGCGCAGGGACCATCGCCGGCCCGCCCCGAGCCACCCACGGCAGGCTCCGCAGCCGACGACCGGCACCCCCTCGGCGGCGGCTGTCCCACCGCGGCGCCGCCGCAGGCCCCTGGACTCACCCTCCTGGACGCTGCCCACGACGTCGCGCTGCCAGGCCGGCCTCCAGAGCCGCTTTCGCCGGGCACCGCGTGGCGCGGAGGCCGCATTTTCCGCCGCCTGCCGCGACTCGCTGCTCCGTGCCGCCGCCATCCCGCTCCCGCCGTGGCGTAGCGCGGCGTGTCGCGGCGCGCCGAGACAACGTCACCGAGCTGCGCCGCCGCCCCGCGATTCACGCGGCCCGNCGGCGGCGGCGGCGGCGGAGACGCTGCGGCGCGTGTCGCGCTTCCTGGCGCGCGCGCTGCCGCTGTGCCGCGCGCACACCGTGGAGTTCTACACGCGCGGGCTGTGGGAGCGGCTGGTGGCGCTGCGCCCCGCCGCCGTCATGGAGGCGCTGGCGCTGCGGCGCCCCCTAGGGGAGGCCTCCGGCGCGGCGGCGGCGGCGCTGTGGGGTGAGTCGGGGGCGGGGCTCGGGGGATCCGCTGCGGGCGCGGGAGCCGCCCGGGGCACGGTGCCGCTGGCGTTCACGGCGTGACGGCAGCACGGGCTGTGCGAGGGCGGCAGCCCCCTTGCAGCCGCCCCGTGCTCCGCGGGGGGATACGGGTTGCTTCTCTCCCACTGACGACCCCGTCCCGGCCCTCCCGTCCGCGTTTACTTTCCTCGCTGTCATAAACCGAGACAGTGTTACAGCTCTTCGCTCAGCTGCTTGGCTTTCCCCGCGCCTTCCCGCAGCCGTTCCCCGCGCAGCTCCGCCGTGAGCTGAGCGAGGCGCTCTCCGCCGCTCCGCGCCTGCGTTTGGCCCGACCGCGCTCATGTGCTGCAGGGTAGCGGCGGGGACGGGGAGTTGTCACGGTTCAGGTGAAACAAAGCCGTGGTGGATGGAGCGGCGATTTAGGAGGCTCTCGGTAGTGACGGCTGTGATGATGGTCTCATTTTAGTCATTTCATCCCGTTCGTTCGGTGATGAAATGAAACTCCCGACAGTCACATTCCTTCGCTCTGAGTAGTTGCTGAAGAACAGAAGTAAAATGAACCAAAAAAACCCCCACTCCTCCACACGAGTGCAAAGATGTAACGGTTAAAAGCCCTCCAAATGTTCAAACCGTGGAAACGTGAAGGACAGCTGGAAAAGGCTTAAACACCACTTTCCTATGTATCTCTAATAACGAGTGTCTGGCAAAGGAAGACAGGAAGCAGTTTTGCTTCTGACAAGACCTATTTAAGAAGCACTTCATATTTTTAGTAATTCTCAAGTAACTCAAGAGGAGGCCAACTACGAAACCATATTCACTAAATTTACTGCAGTCCAAGTAGAAGGGAAACGTACCAGTAATACACTTTCAGGCAGAGTACAGAAATGAAGATAAAGCACCTGAAAGGTGTGGTATTTGGGGAGACTGAGCCCGAGCAAAGAGATCAGTTTCAAAACTGAGGTAAAACCTCTCGACAAAGGACTTAGCCGAGAAAAACCTGTATTGTGCCAAATCTTATGGAGCGTAGGTAGCTCTCGCGTATCATTAGCTCTGAAATGCTAGGTTAAATGACACGTGAGACAGGAAAGCGCGTTAAGTGGAATAGAAGGGACCACAGAAAGTAGCATGTGGAGCTGTGTACGTTTTGGCATCAGTGAGGAGCTAAGATAATGATACGGATTTGGAAAGAGATTGAAGAACTGTGGATTGCTACATCACTTGTAACAGTTCTCTCTTCGATCTAAAGACTTTCGAAATATTAACTGTAAGACTCGTTTTTTAAAAGGTTGAGGTATCTGTGAAAAAAAAAAAAAAACACAAAGTTTATTTGTGCATGGAAAAGACACTGGATTATGAATTAACTCTGAGAGCCAGATGGAAACAAGACAGTGATTCAGTCAGCGAGCAAAAGTGTTGGGAAGCAGTGAGGAAAATCTTTTAATGCTTTTGACAGGTAGTGTCAGTCAGAACTGATGGTGAGCAACAAGACATAAAATTAAACGTAGATAGAGGCTGGAACAAAACTAATTATTAGATGAAGTCATCAAAAAGTAAACATTAAAGGAAAATTATCCTGATCTTACATAATTCTGTGGAAAAGCCCATGAAATGTTACAGACACTGAGGTTGTGGCCTGTAGAGTTGAAAGAGAATCAGGCAGACAGAGTCTTGTTGTGTAGATTCTGAAAATCGGAAAATGGTTTAACGATCTGTATTCGAAATGCATGTTGCAGAATCCAGTGCAGAATTTGCTGGAACAAAAGACAATTTATGGCTAAAATGAAGCACTGTCCTGGGTTTGGCCAGGATAGAGTGTACTCTCCGCAGCTGCCGCTGCGGGACGTGTCCAGGCTATTCGATCCCATGTGACATCACGCTCGGGATATCAGGACAGCAGCTGGGCTGGGGCAGCGCTGCGGCCAGTGCGGGAACTGCAGTGCTGCCGCCGGGCTGAGCGCGATGAGCAGTTACACTGGACATTGCTCATTTTTCTTTGTCCTTTGGCCGTCATTGTAACTGCCTGCTCTTTGTGGTGTTCTATTAAA
>WBNH01002657.1:0-25471 GCA_013401255.1 Urocolius indicus | reverse complement strand
GCGCAACAACTTCTGCTCAAATATGTTATTCACAGAGGCGTTACCTCCACCACTAATTGGCCAGGCCTGGGTCAGGTGCAGGGTCCAACTTAAAACTTACTGGCCCTAACCCTGTCAGCTACAGGGGAAGCTTCTGGCAGCTCTCTTTGTTTAAAGAAGCCACTCCTTTAGCCCCCCTGCTACTGAAAAACCTGGCCCAGGCCAAAACCACTACAAGCACGTACTTTAGAAGGGTATAAAGCCTTCATGCTGCGGCTGAAATATTTCTTCTTCAGTTTCTGCTGGGATTATTTCTGCTCATTAAAAAAACAAAAAGAGAATCGCTGGGTTTTTTTTCGTGGTATGATAGCTAACATTTAGAAGGTTTTGAGACAAAATGTCTCAAGTATTGTGACATAGTTGGAGGCACTGTGATGGAGTGGGCACATACTTGCTGATTTGATGGTTCATGCCAGATTCAGTTGGCTGCGTGATATCTGGCCTTCCAGTTATAACATGAAAATACGTCTTTGAATGCAAGTTTCTCAATGAAGGTACCTGCAATTGTTTTCCTATGTTTGAAAATGAATGCACTGTTAGCATGTATTAAAATTAGGATTGAGATAGTTAATATCTTAGTTTATTTCAGTGCATTAGTGCAACACAATAGCATTAGAGATAAAAAACTATTAGAGAACTTGAAAGCCAACATAAACAGAAATTACCCTTTCTTATATTCCTCTAAAATATGAAAGATATATGTGGTTGTTCTTCAAAATTATCAGATATTTAAGTGTTATTTGTATTTACTTGGAAATGGGTGCTAAAAGGCTCTCATAATATGTTGTCATATGTAGAACTGTCTTTTTTTTGGAGTGTGGCTATGAGATTAGATTTATTATGCATGCTTAATGACGTTATGGTCTTGTACCCCAAATACCTTACTCAAAATATGTGTAAAATGTCATTTTGATTTCATATGCTGAAAGCTTCCTAAGAATTTTCCATTTATATATTCACAGTTTCCAAAGTATTTTGAAAAGTTTTGTGGAACCCATTCTATCAGAGATCCCAAATGAAGTTACGGGGAAACATAAGCCACATTTGACAGAATTGATCTGAAAATGTGAAGCTGTCAGTTCATACATAGCTCTGCAAGCTAAAAAGTATCATTATGGCAGATTGGCACAAAACTGTTATTCCGCACAATATTTTCTGCTCCTCTAGGGATTTTGACAAATACATATGCTGAATTGTAGTTTGAGAAGCAAGCAAGCATGGAATTTCAGTTCTCTTGTACAGCATTAAATGCAAGAAAGTAATCACAGAACATTACATGTTCTGTAAATCAATTTCAAAGAATATTTTGAGATATTTGTCAGATGATGTTTCATTATAATGACCATATAAAGGGTGGAACCCTTGTTTTCGATTGCACCCTGCAGAAAAGTTTCAGATCCATTTTTAGATAGAGAAAACTGTTTTATAGTTTTGTACATCAGAAAAATGACATTTGCCATATTGCATCTTGTTTATCACGTCATTGCTGTAAATTAGACACAGGCACAGAAAAATCTGTGTTTAAGCATTTTCATATTTTACTGTAAATTACTGGCTTTAATGTAATTCCAGTTTTTTGGCCTATGTTTCTTTACTGTGAAGATTCATTCGCAAGTGCATGGACTGCCTGGTTAAAAGACACAGCAGATTTCATCTTGTGAGCAAGCAAAGTAGGAACATTTTGAGAAAACTAACATTTTTAATGTACATAAATGATACATAGTCAGACAGCTGTCATTTCATAGCTTACAGTCATGCTTTGGATGCTTAATCATGCTTAATGTTGTTGCATTTTTTATTTTAGTTGTCAGGCTAGTGCAACAGTTTAAATTTGGCAGGAATATTGCTTCAGAAGATACACTAGTCATCTTGTACAAGATCCTACTCATTCTGGTTGTGTTCTTCCACCATAACTAAGTTCAGGGCTGGTACAAAATATTTAGAATGGTAAAAATTAGAATAGTAGGGTTTGGAAGAGACCTTTAGAGATCATCTAGTCCAACCCCCCTGCAGAAGCAGGTCCACCTAGATCAGGTCGCATAGGAACGTGTCCAGGTGAGTCTTGAAGACCTCCAAGGAAGGAGACTCCACACCCTCCCTGGGCAGCCTGTGCCAGGACTCTTTCACTTGAAGAGTAAAATAGTTTTTTCTTATGTTTAAATGGAACTTTTTGTGTTCCAGCTTCATCCCATTACCCCTTGTCTTGGTCATTACTGCGTTTAGTTTCCACTAAGTGAGACTTTTAAGTAGTATTAATATCTTTTAATATGTCGGGTGCTGAAAAAGTGAAAGCAGACATGCTTTGAGTTTATGAGCTTTCCATGACTTCTGACTAAGAAGCAGAAAACTCTGAATTTCAATTGTCAGTCTGTAACCTAGGAAAGTTTGGAATTTTCAAAATATGTTGTATTTGCACAATATAAGGGGATCAGCAGGAGGTCAGGTGAAAGGAAGATTGGGTTGCTAAGTACCATGAACTCAGTAGATGTATTCTTTTACACTGTAAAACCAATTTACTGAGTAGACAGTTTTAATACCCCGTAGATTTCTGAATGTTAGTGTTCATGCTTATATCCTGAAGAAGTGTAATTGGCTTCCTTTAAACTCAAAACTGAGAGTCTGGTTTTGGTTGTGTGAAAGAATTTCTCTGGCTGACACTGATATTTCTTAATTGACCGTGTGAGTTTGTTCTGATGCATGGTGACAGTTGTTTTCACATGCACAATTTCCATGAGATAAATTTGAGGTAGGATTTGGGATGAGCATGAGAGAGTCCGTGGATTTTCATACTCATGTTAGTATGGGAAGAGTCTGAGCTCTAGGGATGTGTTTTACTCTTTAGCATAGCAGGACTTGGTTTCACTTGATATTTGTTAATCTGCAGAATATTTGCTTATTTATACAGTTGAACCTGGTGATCTGCTTGAAAGTTAGATGGGAAAAATGAGGATAAATTTATTCAAGGTTTAATGATTTTCCATATTAGTGTTGGGGTACTGTGGTATAAGATGGGTATGTGCATGGTTGATGACAGTTTTCTTTTTGTACAGTGGAAAGCATGTGTATGAAATTCATGTGACATCTCTTTCCACAGTGATTGTTGGGTGAAAGTTGCTGATGAGGTAAATACTATGTATTCCTTACAGAGGAGATGAAAGTTACTGGTTTTACCGAGATTTTTTTATGATAGCTGGTGCTATAGAAGCAAGGTGGCTTAGGTCAACAGCATGCTTATGTTTAGTCATTTTGTTAAGGGTAGGGCCATTATGGTATCCAAGAAGTTGATGTTGATCCAATTTGAAGAAAGTTGATGACAGACCTTACAGTAGAAATCAAGGAAAGAGCCCTAGCTTTCACCACAGATATAGCTTCAGTACAGCATTAATGTAATTATCTAAAGAAAATGTTTAGCTGCTGGTAGCTTGTGGAGTTGTGTCACCCTTGTTTGTGTATTTGTGACCATTTTTTTTAATTCACCTTTGTCTGCTCAGAATGACTTTTACAGGTGAAGAGGTACACATGCTGGCCTAGACTTTGTAGAAACTTCCATTGTACTGGAATGCTAGTCTGGATTAAGAGGGTAGGCATGTGTGATGTTTTGAAGCAAAGCTTTTCCACTAACTGTTTTTGTACCATGTGTTGAAGGGCTGGTATTAACATTAGCATAGTGAGTTTATTTCCAATTAGGAAACTAATGTACTTAAAGACCCTGCCTGTAGTAGTGAAACAAACACGTCTCAAGTATCAAAATAGATCATGTTACTAAACAACATGTAGATGCCTAATTTGCTAGTAATGTTTGCATTCATTTCTGCCTTTTGGGCTAAAGCAAATACATACATGTAATATTTATGACAACCTATAGAATATTTCAGGTTGGTTTGTACTTTTTCTGCTTATTTCTACTAATACCACAAGAAAGTTTACATTAAGAACAATTCTAAACTGCTTAATATTACTGGGAGAATACATGTATTAGTAAAACTGGAGTCAGCAAAAGCGTCTTCTGATAGATTTGTTACATGAACATGACTTGGTTTTTTTAATTTTATTGCTTCTCTGTTATATGAAGGAAAAATGACTGGTTTTTTTGCTTGCAACCCCAAGTGTATGATGCTACTGTAATGACAGAAAGCATTTTTTTTTCTGCTAGTGATATAGTTCAGTGTACTTAAAATATAAAGCTTGATTAAAAACACACAGTATCTAGCTAGACATTTTTTTTTAAATATTGCTTATAAAGCAAAAGACATTTAAAAATATGTACTATACATGGATGAAAATGGAAATGACAAAAATTACATTTTATTCAGATTTTTCTCATCCATCTCACACATGTTAAAGAAATATTTTGTAACAGGATAAAATTCAAATGTGTTTTCAAATCTTCTTTATCTCATATAAAGTTACATAATGAAGAAAAGAAATGGGTTTTGGGGGAAAGGTTTTTGCTTGACTGATTTTTGTTTTGTCATACAAGATTAACCAGTATATTTTAAAATGTGTACCAGTTGATAAAAAGATTGTATGTTTCAGTGTTATGTGCTCAAGTCTTCAAAGGTGGAAAAAAACCCAACCCAAACCATACTGGTCACTGAGCAAATGAAGTTTGGAGACAAAGAGTATCATAAATTTATATTAGAATGAGTCAGACTTTTCTTCAGTGTATTATTGAAAGATATCATAATATGCATGAAACAAAGTATGACATCCGCTTCTTATCAGGAAAATGATATTTCTTCTTCACTTGGCAAAACTGATGACTGACTGGCTGGTCAAAATTTCCCTCTGCACCTTTTGACTTAATGTCTGAAGTCTCTCGCTTTCTCAGTAGTTATTGGCATATAAAGATTTCTGTACATTTTTACTGATTCTCACTGATTCATAAGTTTACATTTTAGAATAAAAACTGTACTGGTTTATATTTAATATGCTGGTACATTTTAAAAATATTCCAAATATTTACAAATTATCAGAAAAATTATGTGGAGTTCAGAAATACTTTTAGCTAAAGTAAAGAGGAATTAGACAATACAGAACAATGTCAGAATTACTGAATTATTCATACCAATATGTTTTGCTTAAAAATAAATGTCAGTTTTGAACTGTATTCGTTTCCTAACATACTAAAGCTTGCAAGTCAAGACAATTATAAGTCTGAGAAAACTGGCAACATTAATGCCCTTGTTCATATTCTTAAAGTCTGCATCAGGGTAATTCCACTTATGTTTCAGATGTTTTGAATGCATTTTCTTTTTCCAAGACAAGCATAGTTACAAGCCTATTCCCATAGTTTGCATTCTTGTATAGTTCTCTAATGTCTTCACCATCTTAATGTAGTCATATTGCTATCCTTCCTTGGAAAAATAGATCAAAGCACAAACAAACTGAAGCATTTCATCCTGACTGGAACAAAATATACATCAGAATCAAAATTTGGCTCACACCTGATTTGTAATAAAAATTAATTTCATTCTCCCAGCAGATTCACCAGTTGAAAAGCATCTTGGAAAGTATGTGAATGTAGTGACTGTAAATCAAAACATTTCATATATTAAACAGCTGTACTTCTGTAAAAATCTGGTAGTATATATTGTCAGATGAGAGCGACTATGAAATGTGTAATGAGCAAGTTTGTAAACAAAAGAGCAGTGCTAATGTTGACTGCAAAACATTAGATTTTTCCACATTTACACTAGCTCAGCTAAGATCAAAATTTGACCTCAATTCTGAAAGGGGAATACAGCTGGAGAAAAATAACAAGTTTTCCCACTTCTGGAAGCAAAATACATGGTTAGTTCTGTCTGATACTAAGTACCTATTGCTTGTAGTTCTCTGTCAGCACTTACAGAGGTGTTAAACACTGTTGACAGAAATAATTTCTTTTTCTTTGCTGTGCAGATGATGACACGTTTTCTAATGTGTTTTGTGAAAACTCTGAGAAACTTATCAACGCACATTTGTTTGCCCTGGCTGCTAAGTATTATTCTTTGTCTAACCTTGGAGTATGTACCGCATTAGAAGATGTACTTGAAGCACTGAGAGGAGACAATCAAGGAACAGCAGGTATAATTAAATTCCTATTTAATTTTTTACTTACTACTACAGGACCTGCAGAGTTTTGGTTTTGAATGTGACTTGTTTTTTCCCTACATGCTTCTCACGTCAATTTAAATTTGTTCCTAGGTAAGTTCTTCATGCTCTTTGTTAAAAAAAATGGATTCTTGTGATAAAATTTCAACTGAGGAGTCACATCATTCAGTGCCTGGAGACTCTTCCAGTTTTAAAGGGTGTGAGATTGTTAAGCAGGCACACCATTATTTGAGATACATTTTAATTCCTTTTGTTTCTATTCTTCCTGAGCAGCAGGAATCGTAGTCACTATTCTTGCTTTTTTTTCCCCCCAAAGTCTCACTCTAAAACCTGAGATATGGTTACATCTTTTACATCTTTTACATTTTGTTACATCTTTTGTTTAATATGAAGTATGTAGCTAGCAACAAGACAAGGGGTAATGGGATGAAGCTGGAACACAAAAAGTTCCATTTAAATATAAAAAAAACCTATTTCACTGTAAGGGTGAGGAAGCCCTGGCACGGACTGCCCAGAGGGGTTGTGGAGTTTCCTTCCTTGGAGGTCTTCAAGACCCACCTGGACATGTTTCTGTGTGACCTGATCTAGGTGAACCTGCTTCTGCAGGGGGATTGGACTTAATGATTTCTAGAGGTCCCTTCCAACCCCTACCATTCTATGATTCTATATGCTTTGGTGTTTAACTGAATATGACACATTGAGTGTTTGATGTCTAAAAAAAAAAAAGACTATTCATTCTGAATGTTTTGGACCAATACCAATTATATGCCATAAAACTAGTGCAATTTCAGTTTTTGTAGTTAAAGAAATTGAACTAAAACACCTCCAAACTGGCATCAAGTTGTCCACTGTCAATCTTACTGCTGATTATATTTTTTGTCAGACGATAAACCAGCATTTGTACTTGCTTGAACTGCTGTCATTTTTATTGAAAATGTGCTCTCTGTGGAGTTTCCAGTCTTGATAGGTTTGTCTCTCTTTCATATTTCTCATTAGTTTTTTAAAGACAGACTGAGCAGCTTTCTGCCTTTATCTCCTGGTGTGTTTTATCTCTATAATACGTTAAAACTGATATGTTTTATCCTCAGTAATAGCACTAATCCATATATGTTGGGCATCTCATCTTCTACAGCAATCTTTGCAATTTTGCTGTTTTCCATGGTTGGCTGCCCAGTTTTTAATTTCTTCAGAAATACTAAAATGCCATACCTAAAATAGACTTAATGGCTTGTTGTGCTTTGGTGTTTCTTTCTGACTTCATTCCTTCTGCTCTTCATTCATCTGAAGACCATTTTCTCGTTTCACTGCTTGCTATATACTGCTTTTCTTCCTCTTTCTCTTTTGCTCTTTTCAAGTTTATTATGCTCTTCCTCCTTGTGTTCTGCCTAATTTTTTGTAATTCTTTAGTTCTGCCTTGTTATACTTGAGTTCCTACCTGGATTAGCTTTCTTAGTCAAAACTACAAGCATTCTTTTATGTTCTTATCATGCAGAACGGAGCATCAGGAAAAAGGCAATAGCTGAATATTTTGTTCTGTGTCTTTCAGGAAAGCTGCTTTTTTCAGTAACTGGGGCCTAGGTTTATGGTGCAGTAATTCCAAATTGTATTTCATAGAAAACCATTTCCTTCCATTCTGTGGAAAAAAACCCCAAACTTATACCAAATATATACAATAGTATTGTAATTCAAAACCTTTGTGTTGATTTGGCAGTAACTATCAGTTAAATTAACTTAATTGGAGTTCCTGGTAGTCATTTTGGAGGAAGCAAAATTATGGATTCATAATGTTTAAGTTGCCAAATAGATGTTGTGATCTTTTACCTATAAGCTATTTTAGATACTTTGGACTTAATTCTGTATATTAGAAAATTTCCTAACATACTAAAGCTTGCAAGTCAAGACAATTGTAGGTCTGAGAAAACTGGCAACATTCATGCCCTTGCTCATATGCATCAGGGTAATTCCACTTATGTTTCAGATGTTTTGAATGCATTTTCTTTTTCCAAGGCAAGTGTATTTATAAGCCTGTTCCCATAGTTTGCATTCTTGGATAGTTTTCTAATGTCTTCAGCATCTTAATGTAGTCATATTGCTATCCTTCCCTGGAACAATAGATAAAATCACAAATATTTTTACATATTGTGGACATGCTACTCAGAATGGAGTTCTGAGTCTAATGCGTTTTCTCCCTTGCTTCCTTACAAAAGACCTCTGCGGTCCTTACTGTACTGAGTGCGTGGGGTCCAGAAGAGACTCTCCAAGGGAGGGAAGGCAGCAGGGAGAATTTAAATTCTTACCGAGTTCGTATATACAAGAAGTGAGTGTTTAACTACAGTATTGGATTAAGAGTACTTTCCACCTTTGCAACCTGTTTATGACCAAGGTAGTAGTCATGCAGTGGCTATAAATTAATCAACCTTAAGTTCCATGTACTAGAATATGAGTCTGCCTCAATGTGTTTTTTTAGTGTATGATTATCCCAGTCATTTGCTCTGACTTATGGAATTAAATCACAGAAGTGTGCATTCTGGTTGTGTTGTCTGATGTGGGCTGTGAATTTTCACATGTAGCTGGAGTATAAAACCCCTGCACCCTATCATAGGAGATTGTAGGAAGATCTGCATTAGACCTGTATAAAAAAAATAGTTGTTCTTCAATTTGTTCAGCTTCACAACTAAAGATATAGCTGTAAATAGCATTATAGAGTACAAAAAGTTTTTCATAGAGAAAATAGGTACCTATACTAGAGGTTCACAGTAGAAATAAGCAACAATTCAGTACTAACTAAAACATTAAGCTTTGTGTTACTCAGTTATATCCTGGGTCCTTCCATGAAGTTTTTGAACTTTCTTTATTCATCACAAAAGAAGATAGATCTCTAAATTTCATACTTCTTTTCAAATTAGCATTTGTGCTGTCAGTTGCACATAATAAAGAAATCTGCAGGTATAATTATTCACTTCAAGACAGTAATTTTGTGATAGCAGAATGAATTAAGATTAGCACACATATTCTTTTTAAATTTGCAGTTGTCTTGACAATATAAAATATCCCCCAAGTAGAGTTTTTTTCTGTTAGGTTGTCATATGTCTGTTTGATTTTCAAAATAGTATGAAAAATTTTCTTCAAACTATATCATTTTTCCTGAGCTGAAATATAAACTGAGTGTTCATTCTGCAAGAAGTAGGAAAATAACTCTGAAATGAAATGGTTAAGAAACTTTAGTAGCTAAGGTGATGCATACTTTATACATGTAGGTATATGCAAAATATTCTTTTTCTTCCTGGAACCAAAGCTTTTGTGAGTTGGGTCTGGATTTCTTCCATGGTTGAAATACTTAGATTCTCTGAAATGGTACTTCACACGCCACCATCCAATTCATTTTCTTTGAGTTCAAATTACAACAAAGAGGTGCAATATGTGGTAATAGTTGAAAGTGACAGTGCTGCTTTGGAGAATAGTCAAACAACTCTTTTTTTTCTGTCAAGAAGTTAAATGTCTGTTTCTTCCCATTCACATTCTGCTACTTCCTCTGATGAGCCTATCCAGACACAAAAATGTTCAAATACAAACAAAAAAGAGATGTAAAAAAAATTTGTCTTGTTTCATTTGAAATCCTTAGAAATTAAGAGGTTTATAGGACACTGTCTACATCTTAAAAATTTTAAAGTTAAGGAGAACCTTTAGTGCGATGACAAACACTTGTTTCTGCTATTTGTTTTCTTTAGAAGTATTTTAGTCTTCTTTTTCTTTTGTCAGTTCATAAAATCAATATTAGATATTAAATATTGTTATAACAGTTTATTATAAAAAAACCCAGATGTTTAAGAAATAGAGAGATCCTGTGGGTTTGGGGAAAAATAGAGAAAACACCAGGTTTCTCATGAGCTCAGTTCAATTCCCCACTGTCTTTAAAAGAAGTAACACTCTTGGCTCCATTCCCAGCATGATCTGATCAAGGAATGAGCTCAGTTTTTGCCTAGCGATAAGTTTCTGGACAAATGAACATGAACTGTGCAAAAATCAGAGAATGGTAAAGTATATTAATCTGTCTGGTCATGTGGAGAGTTGCATTTTCTAGGAACATGCTGGTCAGTAACAGTAAAGTTTCTTCTGTCCTCAGACTTGAAAAATTTCCATCAATTTAACTAAGCCAAATGTCCTATAGCATAGGTACATATGGTAGCATAGGAGAAATGTGTGGGGTTTTCTCAAGGGAGCAAATTTTGAGCTACTCCTTTGATTGGGGGATGTAGAGATTAACAAGTGCGTGCTTGGTATTCTCCACAAGCAGTAAACCTGTGGTAGAGGTTGACTCATCTTGTTCTCCAACAAGACTTATTATTGACTGATTTTGTACCGTAAAGATGTAGCAACTCTGTAACCCATCCGTAGGGTAAATAAAGAAGGTCAAGTGCATCTTCTGAATTTCCCTGACATCACTCATAGCTTTTATTTGAGATTGATATCATTCCCCAAATACAGTTTTTTTATTAGATTGTAATATGGCCACTTGTTTTTCAATGTAATGTAAAACAATCTTACCAGCATACTGTGAACAAGTCTGTAGAATTAACAAGCCCTACTGTGTGATTATTAATTATCCTTGCCCTTATATTGCCTAAATGTAAAGATAAATAGCCACCAAGATGATCAGGGGACTGGAACATCTTTCATATGAGGAAAGGCTGCGGGAACTGGGGCTGTTCAGTCTGGAAATAGGAGACTGAGGGAAGATCTGGGACATCCTGTTTTTCTATAGTAGCTAGCAACAGGACAAGGGGGTAATGGGATGAAGCTGGAACACAAAAAGTTCCACTTAAATATAAGAAAAAACTATTTCACTTATGAGAGTGATGGAGCCCTGGCAAAGACTGCCCAGGGAGAGTGTGGAGTCTCCTTCCTTGGAGGGCTTCAAGACCCGTCTGGACACGTTCCTATGTGACCTGATCTAGGTGGACCTGCTTCTGCAGGGGGGTTGGACTAGATGATCTCTAAAAGTCTCCCACCATTCTATGATTTTATGAAATGTCACAAACCAAAATATTTTTAAATGAACAGGAAGAAATAGTACAGTTTTGTAGTAGTAGCTATTGTCTAATATTGATCAGGTATTAGACATGCTACATCTTAACTACATAAAGAGTAGTAAATTTCACAGTATGTTTAATTTTACTAATTCATCTGTAACTCAGAAATTTGCAATAATTTAATGATTTTTTTAATGCAAAATTACTGTCTTTGTAAAAAATATATTTTTACACAGGTATTTTTTTCTGATTGATCACAAGTCTGTTAATGGATATTTGTTTTCTTAATTTGGTACAGGTATCAAAACTGATGAGTTTATGAATAATAAGAAATCACATGAAGTGCAGGTGATGTCAGAGCTGGTAGACAACATAGCAAATTATTGTGGTATAAAGCAGGTAAGAAAGCATTTCTTTCTCTATGTTACCATGTACTTTCCAAATTACTCTTACTGTGTTTGAATACATTCATTTTCTTATTCTGTCACTGTTTTTCTTGTTTTTCCTGTAAATAATTGTAGCTAAAGAAGAGCCTTTAGGGCCAAGCTGAAGAACAGTTTTGTTTACAAATGTATTGTTCCAAAGGAATAAAAATTTGGTGCAATTATTATCATCCTCTATATGTTGAACAGCTTAAAATTGCACTGCATTTTGCTGTGCTTGAGTACTGCCTTGATTATCAGTATTATATTGATGCAGATTTACTGTAAGCATCAATGAGAGAGCAAAACTTCATTCTTCTCACTATCAGACACATGAGAGTGCCACATAGAGACCAAAGCAGAAAATCTGAGAAATTTGGAAAGCTCATCTTGTTCTAAGAGATTTAAGTTGTGTCTTATTGTTTAATGCTGTTCACCTTTATTTAACATGGATAGAGATCTGTCAGTTAGTAATTTAGCTATGACTTTTTGAGTTTGAAGAGAAACCAAATTAAACAGAGATTTATAAAGCAGAGTGTGCATGAAATACATTTGGTAGAGTATGTATGAGATCTGGACACTCAACACCATTATGACCCAACAATTACTCTGTGATTGGTCATTTCATACATCAGATGGCAAGTTTGTCCTTAGATGGTGAAGAATTGTGTGATGAACATACTCCCTCTGAGCCTTGCTGTTTTCTTAAATAAATGTCCAACTATAGTGTGAAATTAATGTATCAGATGTAGGTAAAGGGGAAGAGAAAACTACATTCAGGTAGGCCAAGTCTGTATCACTATGGTCTCTGGTACATCTTGTTGTGCTTGGCCTTTGTGCTGGCAGAAAGCTAGTTGGCCTCCTTCATACCTGCACCATGGAGTTTGCTGTAAATTCAGTGTGATCAGTCATATGCCAGGGGCAGAGTATACGGATATGCCCTCTTTAGTGGAACAAATATAACTGCAGCATCAGAAGTTGCACTGCAAACTGAAGGGCAGGCCCCAAAAGTTAGATTGAACTCTGATTTGCTAAAGTTAAACTTTAATTAGGAAGTTATTTGGCTCAGAGTTTAATTTAGATAACATAAATGATGCAGTACTCTTGATAGGTTTGGATCAGGCCTGTGGCATCCTTGGAAACAAGAGGTCAAAATGCTGAATCCTGACCATCTGTTTTGTGATGAACGACTGACAAAGGCAAGGCTTTAGGCAGCCTTCTCCTTACAGCTTGGGATTAGCAACCAAATGGAGAGCTGCAGTTAAGGCCAAATATTACTGAATGAGACACAGTCAATTTGTGAGCATCTGCAATTGCTTACAGCAGAGAAAGCTGGTCCGTCCAGCAGCCTTTTCAATAGCCAGCCATGGTGACAGGTGGGGTGCCCTCAACAAACATAAATTGGATGCACTCTGGAAAGAGTAGAAATACAGAAGCATCGGATTTGTGAAAGTAATTTCTTGTATCATTATTTTTGCCTTGCTTACCTTTTGTTTTGGACATATATTTATTGTTCAAATGTTGAAGATTTTCACGTACTGAAAAAGCTGTAGGAGACTGTAGTTTGCTTATAATGCAATAGTAAATGTTCTTTCTCTGTGTTTGTCAGAGGATAGAGTTTCATATAGCATTTTCATTTAGATTTCACATAGTTCCTATCAGAAATGACAGAAAAACTCATGTTCAGAAAGTAAAAAAGTAGAGCCGCCTTAAGGACCTAAGTCCTGACATAGCTGTTTACTAGTAAAATCTCCAAAAGATCATTTTTAAATATTTGTCAATATGCTGCAATTTCATCTGATGGTTTTGCACTTTTATCAGGTGGCTTGAAATATCTTTATACAAAGAACTATTTTCTGTTTGTTTTCTTTTAAAAAAAGTAGCATTTACTGGGAAACTATTATTGCAGTCTCTTCACTAAATATGAAATGCCCATTGCTGTATATTAACTTTTTTCCATTTCAGTCATACATGTAACAAAATGTATTTGTGCAAAGTTACAAATCCCTAAAATATGAAAAGAGCTTTCCACTTACATTAAAAAAAAAAAAGAAAAGCCTCCTCAGTTATTAAAAAGCAAGTCCTTTTGTTTTGATTACCTTTCAACTTAAAAAAAAAATACAGGAATTGTAAAGTTTTAGGAGATTTTTTTTCTTATTGATTTTTTTTTTCTATCCTTCTTGCAAAACAAAATATATGTGGCTTTTAATTAAAAAATCTAGAGCTATGAAAACACAACACATGTTTTACAGCAGCATGTGTCCTCGGGGTGTTTCTTTCAGATATTACAGATCACTGACGGCTTGAAAAATGTCCTCCATTTCACCTCCATACATATGATGTATGATGGGTGGTAGAGGATATTGCTCTCATGTGTTGCTTTATAATGTAGTATAATAAACAGTAAAAAGAGAATAAAAGCAAAAATTTTGTTACTACTATAATCACTTCTAGTTTAATGATTTCAATTAAAACATTAAAGCAAACTAACTAGGGTGGGGTTTTTTTTTCAGTTGTTTTACTGCCTCATTAAGCGTTGTAGAAGTAGAACTTTATTTTGTAAAGAAGTTCTTGATTAAACTCTGAAAAGAAGCCAGTGATGATCTTTCTTTGTTTAAATGCAGACTTGTTTTCTTTATTTGTGAACATTTTCCTGGGAAATTGCAGCATGTGCAGAAAGAGTTAAAATAGGTGTTCTAAGCATGATACAATTCTGCATTCGCCATCCATTAAATTTGCAGTTTGGTGCTGGAAAATGTTGGAATGCTTCTGAAAACGAAGTTCTCTGTGCCAGAAAATGTGTTTAAACATAGTACTAAACTCACAATGGACAAGACCTTTAGGGGTTTTTTTTATCATGGAAATGTCACTGTAAGAGTTCACAGATGCTGCAGATTGCTGATTACCCTTCCTACTGCAATCAAGGAAAGGTAAAGCAGGGATTAATTTTATGCCGTCCGTGTGTTTTGCACAAGATTTCTGCCTGTTTATTTTTGTCAAATTTTCCTTTTATTTTAAAATTACTGTCACAGTTCTAATTTAGCAATGTATTAGTTTTCTTTTTACTCGGAAAAGGCTGAAAAAGCCTTCACCCAGGCAGCAGTTTGTGGCTAGAGCCACTAGAGGTCAGACGTAGGCGTTAGAGATAATTCACTACGTGACTCATGTCCAAATGCTGCCTCTCGCAGAATAGTGGAAGTGGAGGTGTACATATTCCGTGTAATAGTAATATCTGTTACATGAAATAGAGGTACAGTTATTCCTTGAACACTTTTCTTTCCTTGACTTTTAAATAATCTAGGAGATTATTGGTGTTAAAAGCAACAAATAAATTACATTTTCAAAAAGTATGGTTATATTTTGTCAACTCTGCTTCGCTACATTCACTCCTGTACTGATTTTATCCAAGAAATTTGAGGATTGTATCGTATCTAGATGGCAAATATGCAGCAATCTCTCATGATGTGAAAACCACGTGCAGCCTGGGTAAACAATTTTAGCCTAATAGTGCATATTGTGTACTGTTTTATGTAGTCTTTAGTGACATCGGTTCAAATTTCCATTTCTAGTTCCATTGCTATACAAATCCTTAACTTTATTAGAATAAGGAATTGTATTGAGTCTGAGGTGGTGGTGATTTTCTACAGCAGCCCTTGTAGTGCTGTGCTATCTGTTCGTAGCTAAAAACGTGTATTGATAGCACATCAGTGTTTTGGCTACTGCTTGCACAGCATCAAGACTGTCCCTCCACCATTTCTTCCCCCAACTTCACCAGCAGCTGTGGGTGGGCAGGATCCTGGGAGGGGCCGTGGCCAGGACAACTAACCCAGGCTGACCAAGGAGATACTCCATACCATACTACAACAACTCAGCTATATAAACCTGGGGATAGGAGCAGGAAGGGGAAGGCATTTGTGTGATTCACTTTTGCCTTCCAAAGCAATCGTTATGTGTACCGAAGCCCTGCTTCTCGGGAAGTATCCGGACATGGGAAGTAGAGAGTAACAGCTTTATCTGTTTTGTTTTCACTTTTCATGCACGTGGCTTTGCTATTTCTTTATTAAACTGCTTTTAATCTCAATCCACAAGGCTCTCATCTTATTTTCTCCCCTCACTAGCATGCTGAGGGAGGAGAGTGATAGGGTGGTGTGGTGGGCACTCGGCATCCAGCCAGGGTCAAACCGCCACAGTAGTGAATCTTTCTAATTTCAGCTAGAGAATTACTGTTCTGAGTATTCTTACCTGGTAAAAAAGTATGTAGTTGAGTTGAAGATAGATCCATGTAGTGTATGTTGTTCTTTGGTCTTACAAATGTCAGTGTAAGCTTTCTTATTACAAATGTGTGACAGATCGAAAACAAGACATAGATGTTCTTGAATTAAACACTTTCAGGAACATCTACAAAGAAATCATTACATCTAGTCGATTTAATTTTTGGTATATACCTAAACAAAAATGAATATTATAATTTTCTTTCCTTAGGGAAATGTCACTTTTCCTATTCTTGTAAAATGTTTTTATATGTATTTATTACAAATTAAACCAGACACGATGTAAATCTGTGATCATGTACTTAAAGGTTTCAGATTACCCTTGTTTCTGCTACCACTCTTTATAGTGCTTTCTTTCCTGTGCTATATCAGTCACTGAACTACCACATGTGATCAGCTATGAGGCAAACTAAACTGTCATCTAGTTATCACTTTCATTCACTGCTTCTTCCAGAGGCAAGCACGTTACATATGAGCCCCTTTGTTTTATTACAAAAGTATCCTTGTGTTAATCAAAGCTGTATGGATCATTTTCACAGAATGGGGAAGTGGTATCACCAAGCATTCTGACATAAGAGTATCGGTGTCACCTGTCTTTAGGTCTCTTCTCACTTGCTTAATTAGGCACTGAAACTGAAGATCCTCATTTCTATACACCTAGCAGTACTCAGTTAGTAGAGGAGTTATGTGCCTAAAGCTAAATACTATGAACCCTGTATTTACAAACCCTATATCCTAACCCAGTATAGCAGGGGCAGGTGGTGGCTGTTGGTCATTTATGGTTGCTTTCTTTAGCAGAAAGAAGTTCTGAGTCTTTCCCACAAGAGTCAGGTCATATGTACTGCATGAGCATCTCAGTTTCTGTTTTATGGAGCAAAACAGTTATGACTTAATTTTGTGGTTTAAAGTCAGAAGGTAGACCAAGAAACCAAAAGAACTAAGTGTATTAAAAGGAGTGATACTAATAATAATACTAGTAAATCTCTCCTTACATTTTTAGGGAATTATTTTGCATTTGATTGAAGTGTGTCTTGTGGCTCATTAATACAGCAAATTCTATTTTCTTTTTCTCCCATTGTTTAGGTGATTGATATAGGTTCTGGAAAAGGCTACCTGAGTTCATTTTTGTCCATGCAATATAACTTAAAAGTTTATGGAATTGACTCCTCGAACACCAACACTAATGGGGCTCATGAAAGGAACAGAAAATTGAAGAAACACTGGAGAGCCTATCAGAGTCGAGGGAGAGAAAATCTCAAAAGCCAGAGATTGGAAAGGGCAAGTGACAGACCAGTTGAAGATAAATTTAACTGTAAAGAAATCAATGAAAAACTCTTAAATAATGACAGCAATCTTCAAAGTCAAGACCAAGCGACTATCCAAGCTTTAGTTCCTTCCTGTGATTTCGCAGAAATAGCTGAAACCACATCTGAAACCAGCAAACAAAGCAAAGTTGATTTAGTGACTCAGACACAATCTGATGAAAGCAAACTTTCTGAAGAGTTCCTTGCGATTCTGAATGTTCTGCCTGCTGATGCTGTGGAAGTTTCATGTTCATCTCAGTGTAACTGTGGGGAACTCTGTGAAGAGGAAAAGATGCAAAGAAAAATGGCATCTCTGAAGGCTAAAGCAAGCGAGTCAAGTGAATCAAACATGTATTTTCCATTGACCTCTCGCATCACTGCAGAAACAGAACTCAGTGACATCATAACAGATCTGGAGGTTATTTTGTTAACACTTCAAGTAGATTGTTCATTGACTTTATATTGCTGGTTTTGTGTGTACATGGTGTTTGATGAGCGTATGTAGAATGCTATCAGTGGTATAAATGAATATTCTGACCCAGTTTTTTTCAGCCAATTAGGAGAAGTATGTCTAGCAGATACAGATTAGTTTTCTATTTTAATGTATGTGTTGGGATTATTTAGATCATGTAACACATGCCTTTAGAAGTTTTGAGGTAGATAATAATCAGCTGTCAAGGTTAACAGCATACATATTAGCACGTTCAGGTATTTACTCTTGTGATTATAGATAATATCTAGTTATTATGGAAAGAGTTGCATTTACCAGGTAGATGGATACATTAAGCATTGGAATTTCAATTTTCCTGAAGTTTCTTATTTTTTAAATTTAATTACAATTAAACTTTGAAGGGATAGGAGAATTTCTATGTATAGGACTCAAAGAGTTTGTGAAGCGTTCTGTTTGCAAATAAGGTTTTTACATGTTGAGTTTTCAGAGTTAAAGTTGAATCAATAATTTTCTAGGTGGCAGGGACTGTATCTATGCAAACAAGTCCAAGCTCAGCTGTGTAAGGACAGTGACACTAGAGGTTTTATGGCTGTTTATTGATTATACCTGAGCTAACATGCATTGATTGGGTAGATAAATGGAACCTTTTATGGAAAGACAAAAACTAGTCTGTGTTCAGTGCTAACTGAACTATTAATCAGGGATGTAATTCATCTCTGATTTAAGACCATAGCTTCGTGCTGATGGCCCTAACTTGAGCTAATTAGAAGTCATTTATCAGCAGTCCTGGCTGGCTGGGGAGGTCCTATCTAATTGGAAGTCAGCCAGTGTAACACCCATACATAAGAAGGGACAGAAGGAGGAGCAGGGAAATTACAGGCCTGTCAGTTTGACTTCAGTGCCTGGGAAGCTGATGGAGCAGATCATCCTAAGTTCTCTTATGCAGAACATGCAGGACAACCAGGTGATCAGGCCCAGTCAGCATGGGTTTATGAAGGGCGGGTCCTGTTTAACAAACCTGATCTCCTTCTATGACAAGGTGACGTGTTTATTGAATGAAGGAAAGACTGTGGATGTTGTCTAAGTTGACTTTAGTAAGGCATTTGACACTGTTTCCCACAGCATTCTGTTACAGAAGTTGCCTGTTCTTGGCCTGATGGGCACACACTTTCCTGGGTGGGAAAGTGGTTGGATGGTCAGATCCAATGAGTTATGGTCAATGGAGTTAAATCCAGTTGGCGACTGGTCAGGAGTGGTGTCCCCCAGGGCTCGGTATTGGGCCCGCTCCTGTTCAACTTCTTTACTAATGATCTGAATGAGGACATAGAGTGTACACTTAGTAAGTTTGTAGATGACACCAAGCTGGGTGGAAGTGTTGATCTGCTTGAGGGAGTGAAGCTTTACAGAGAGAGCTAGACAAGCTGGATGACTGGGCCAAGGCCGGTTCCATGAGTTTCAATAAGGCTAAGTGCCCACAACAACCCCCAGCAGCGTTACAGGTTGGAGAGGAGTGGCTGGAAAGCTACTAGGCAGAGAGACCTGGGAGTGTTGGTTGACAGTCATCTGAACGTGAGTCAGCAGTGTGCCCAGGTGTCCAAGGAGGCCAATGGCATTCTGGCCTGTATCAGGAACAGTGTTGTCAGCAGGAGCAGGGAGGTGATCATTCCCCTGCACTCAGCTCTGGTGAGGCCACACCTATCAGGACTCATTTTGAACTTTAAATTTTGCTACACTTATGCCAACAATCCAGAAAGTAGTTTCAGTTTTACCCAGACAACCTCACTAATGTTAATTATGGTCCAAAAGTGTGCTTGACACAGACAGACTGCCCTCATATCATTCAGAAGTTTTGGGCATTGGAACGTGGTTCCTCTGTCTTGCATGTGGTAGCCAGCTTTCACTAGCTTTCTCCTAAACGAATCTATCGGACTTTTCCTGTCCTGAGCTCTAAATGCTCCCTTTGCAAGTATACATCTTCCCTTAGCTTTAAAATATTAGTCTTGTTCCACCATTTCTGTGATTGCATGTGGAAAAAAGCTTTGTGTTGAAACTGACCAATAAGAAAAAAGCCTTCAAAAACTAAGCTGGACTGTAACTAAACTTTTTGCCACCTAAAAAATTCAGGTCCTAAAATAAGGAGAGGGAAAGCAATGACAAGCAGCACAAAGTGAAAGGTGAGAAAGCAGACAGGAAGAATTAGAAAAACAGAGCATTGGTGGTAATAACAGCATCAGCAAAACTAGCAAAGACAAGATAAAATGACCCATGTTCAGTCACCACATGGATGTTTCCTTCCATGCAGATAAACCAGTTGCTATTCATAGTTTTCAATTTTTGCTTCCTTATAGATGGTGAAGGTGGAGTGCAGAGGTGCATAGTTCCTGCCAGAACAAAGGGGTCAATGCACCGTGTTTTCTTTGCACTGAAAAGCTTTTTTAATGCATGGAAAAATTCTAGAATAGGACAGCAAGTGTCCTCATGGAGTCGCGTATTTAAATCTTACAGCTCAATAACCATTTGCAGCAAGTTTGGGGTTTGTTGTTGTTACTTGTGCTTTTTCAGTTGAAGAGGGAGATGCTTTATTGTTGCTTCTTTTTTCCTCTTAGGACTGTGTGATGGTGGGTCTACATACATGTGGTGATCTTGCTGCAAATACACTACGAATTTTTACTGCCAAACCTGAAATCAAAGCAGTTTGCAGTGTAGGCTGCTGCTACCATCTGTTGTCAGAACAGTTTGAAAACCAACAAGGTAATTCTTCTGAGCTTAACTTGTGACTGCCAGCTTGCACGTTGAGAGTATTATACCTTTTAATTAATAACCTCCTTGTGTTTATTCCTTTCCAGTGGCTTATTTAGTACTGGTTTTAATTACATTATGTGGGTTGTTCACTCCTGGATGCCCTGTAGGTTTTCTGTTGTGCCAATATTCCTAATATTCTTTGCTGAAATTAGGGACATTAATGTAGAATGTATTTATGTGGTTATGAGCACAGCTGGGGGAGGCTTTTTTAGTCCAACATGTTTTCATCCTTCTGAAATATTTTGTATTAGATTTTGCCCTTGGCTGTCAACATACAACATCCATTTATGTTGAGTTGTACATACACAATTATGAACAGAATTAAATCCTTGTTATGTAAGTTATTAGCCAAAAAAACACTGAGTGCTGTGCTCTGCGATATTGACAGTTTAGAACATTATGAAACAGTACATACATAACTATATTTCCTGGGGAGACAACCTGAAAACTATTTGGGGATTCACACTATAGGCAAATTTTCTTTCAAATGTGGGATTTTTTTTAAATTTTAGATAGAAAGTTGGTTTCCTTACTTGAAAGGTAAATAATAATAAAAAGATAACGAAAACATAATGAAAACATTAAGTACGTGGCTTTCCTGAGACAAGTGATATGTAGCTGAGCTGTCTGCTGAAGTCCTAGTGCCTGATCATTTGGTCAATCAAATTTGAGAGAGGTCATGAATCAGAAAAGTTTATTTCAACTTTTTAAAGGAATCTCATGGACAGGGCAGGTGGAACCTAGCTGCTGCTCTTTAACAGTTGGCTACTCAGACAGCTGAGGCACAGTTCTGCACTGACCACAACACATGCTAGCTCTTGCTTTTTTAATAATCTTTTCATGATGTTTTTGTCATGCTTTGGAACAATTTTAATGATTTATGCAGTGTATTAGTTTTAGCTATTTAACAATACTCTAAATCACCCCCAAAACACAGAAAAAAGAAAATACAATTGAAACTACTAACTTATAAAAATGTGATTAGTAAAAAAACATAAAATTCCTTTTATACTAGAGCTGTAAAAAATTATGAACTTTTCAGGCAGTTGTCATTAAGTTTGTGTGTCAGAAACACTATCTGGGTTTTATTATTACAAAGAGGACACAGCTTCCAGTTCTAGCTGTGTGATTACATTTTCCAGACCAGTGCACAAGACTTTGCTAAATTATTGTTACTCAGACACCACCAAAGGATCAGGTATGATAACCTATTCTAAATTCAAACAGATGTGCATGCACAGTGGTTAGAGATACTGCAGTTTCACCACAGTATGGAAATGCAGGCAAATTGAATATTGGAATTTCTGTCTGTTTGGTTTTTTCTCAGCTTGAAGGATAAAAATTATTCTTAAAGAAGAACCAATAGGCAAAATAAAAGAAATTACAATATTCTTTTCTTTAGGAAAGAACACATAAGTAGTTCCAGTGATGCTCAAAAAATTGGGTAATTTACTTTTACTGTAAGGATACATATTCTAAAATCTGTAATGCTGTTGTATTCCCCTGGAAAAGATACTGACTGTATGGCTTGTTTGTAAATGTGCAGTGGAGGAGTAAGAGATCAAGGACTGACAGAGCTAAAAAGAGATCAAATTTCTGCAAAGGGGAAATGGGAAAGAATTAGGACTATAGCTTGGGTCTACACTTCCTGTGTTTCTGTATTCTAATTCTCTTCCTTCCATCCTCCACACCACCAAACACATCAGTTCTAGTTTAGAAACCAGTGAAATTCTTCGATATGGTATCCTCTTTTTGAGGGAAAAACACATGAACATTACTATTGCTAAGGAGCTACTTAACATATAATTTGATATAAGACATAGGTGTATTCTTATAGGTAGTGTCAATGACAGCTGTCTGATAAAAAACCTTTCTGAATTTAGCTTGAGTACTGCAAATGATGAACTTCAGCTTTTGTAAAAGTTTGCAATGTCAAGTCACTGCTCTAAAAAGAAGATACAATGCTGGGCAGAGAAGTTCTAGAGCCATCCTGGAAACTGTGGTTTGGACTCTTAAGTTACATAAATAGAAACTTTGACTACGTTTGTTAAGCTGACTTTTGAAAGCCATTGTACATAATCAAGGAAACTGAATGGGCTGCAAAGGATAGCCAAAATTCGCATACAGGATTCTATAAAATTTGTGAAAACTGAAAAAGCCTTTCAAGGTGGATTTAGCAGACAAAAACTTCAAAACTTATTTTTTTTAAAGATTCCTGACACAAACATAATGGCTTCATATCACTCCGTTCTGCTGAAACAGGGGACCATTAGTCACTGTTTTAGAAGTATTAGAGTACAGATGATTTATGTGTTGCCTAGGTGTATTTTCAAAGATATTCCGCAGCCAATGTCTTTAAATAGCTATCACTGATACCATGGCAACACAGGAAAACACTTCCAAGCAAAAGATCAAAAAGCTTGATTTCCTTTCCAAGACATCTTTAGATATTACTGCACTGAGCACATTTCCATAACTTTGTGACAGAGCTAACTAGTCACCAAAATCCGTATGTTTTCTATCAAAATCAATCCTGAGAAAAAATGCGTTTTGACAAAACACTAACCAGCTACGTTTTACAGATGTTCAATGACAGCATAACCTATTTATTAAGGTATTTGTCATTAATAAATATAGCAAAAATACATTAAAGCCTGAAACTATCTTACATTTATAATTTTGTGTGTGTCTACACAGTAAGAGATTATAATTGAGAAAGCCAAGGTTTCTATAATGCACAGTAACTAAAGCATACCCTAGGTTTTGATTTTGGAAGTTATTTCAATGACAACTCCTTCTGTTTGCCAAAATGGAAGACCGTTTTTCTTCTTTTTCTCCTCTACTCCTTCTAGCAAAATCCCATTTAGTGATGGGATTTTTTGGAAAAATGCAAGCTCAAGGAACTCTGAAGTTTTTGGCCAAGGAAGATTTAGTCTTTCTCGTGAAGGAAAAATGCACTTCAAGTAGTTCTTCTCCTTTATTTGGAATTCTAGAAGTAAACTAAGATAGTATGATATCTTGGAAGATAGGTGCTATGGAAGACCTGAACCACGTTGGATTATTCATATTTCAGTAATCCATCGAATTTGACAGTGTATACAAAAAGACAAAGTAGGCTGTGCATGAAGGATTTTGATGAGGGCAATAATATTGATTTTCCACTAAAATATCTTAGAGAAGGAAAAATGACATTTAATTCTGTTTAACTACCATCTCAAAAGATGCTATCTAGAATATTATATCATTATTTGGAATTACTTATTCATCTTAAATAAATAATCTTTAGTCAATAAGTATTATTTGTCTTACTACTGGAAAGTACAAGCAAGTTTTTCTATCACTTTGTAGGACGAATCCTCTAGGATTTCAGAATTGCTAAAGATAAGTAACTGTCCCTTGGTTATGATCCAAGCTGGGCACTTTTAAACACAGATTTGTTGTAATTTCATTAATATTAATGGCATAATTAAAAAGTTGAGTGATAGAATTTACATGTTATTTTTAGGATCGAAGTACACTACTAAACAGATCATTGTTTACTTTAAGTTAGCATAAATCCTCTTGTTTAGTCTCAACATTAAGCATCAAACTTTCATCATATTCATTACATTAGAAGTTACATTACATCTTTAGTGGAGTTTTTCAAAGTACTCAAATACATGAAATTGTAAATTGAAAGAATTTTGCAAACTTCTCTCTCCACTATTACATGTAAGGAATATCTGTTAATCTTTGTTTTGCTATCAAATTACAGATTCATATGTTATTGAATTAGCTTGCTTTCACACTGTCTGCTGCACTGATAGACCTGAAAATACAGTTTTAATGTCTATATTTAGATCACATTCTCAGTTCATATTTTTTTCTGACAGATATGGCATCAATATATGAAAAAAGCCATACATTTTAATATAAAATGATATCTTGATAAGAAAGGAGAATGAAAATACAAAATAAATATACAGCCTGACTTCAGTATTCATAACAGAGATATGGAAATCATGCAATCTGTTAACATCAAAGGCTCCTCTATTCCAGTATTTTGTTTTACATAGAGGGCAGTAGAAGACATATATATAGAAGAGTATAAAATCATAGGGATTACATAGCAATAGTTCTCTCAAATACTGTCTTTGTTTCCGGCACATTTTGGCTCATAAACATCTTGGGAAAAAGTGGTATATTTGCATTAAGTAACACTTTATGTATTAATATTCCTTGAATCCTTTTGATTCCTTGAATTCTTTTTGAACATATGTAGACTTTTGGCTTCATCTATAACATACTGCTGTAAGGAATCAACTGCATATTGTATGCTAAGGTTGCTAACTGCGTGGAGGTTTTTTATATCCCTTAATTTGGGGTGTAAAAGCCAGTTCACATCTGTCCCAATTTATTTTCTTCATCCCATTTATGGTTTTGGCAGTTTTTTCATTCCTCTTTTATGTGTTTTACAGCTTTCATTTTTCATATTACTTCTATTATTAAAATGTTCCTTACTTATGCCATTCCTCTTTTCTCTGCACCTTTTTGGGTGGTCTGACTTGTTATGTGAGGTAACAAAAACAAATCCAAACACAGAGTTCAAGATTCAGGTGCAGAATGGGTTTGTATAGTAGCATAATACACAAACTTCCCACCCTGGTGAAGCCTTCGGATTATTATCCGCTTTTGGTATTTTAGGTGGGTAGTGACGAAGTGGCTACTAGAAGCCCAGAAACAATTAGGAGGGATTTTAGGACATTGAGGGAGCTACTTAAGGGATTGAGAGCACAGGCTGTGTTCTCTTCTATCCCTCCACTGACCAGGATGAATGAGGGAATTAACAGGAAGTGCCATCAGATGAATTCATCGCTCCAGAACTGGTGTTATCGGCAGGGATTTGGGTTTTTTGATCATGGGTGGATATACAAGACACCTGACTTGCTTATAGCAAGTGAAATGCACCTATCTCAGAGAGGAAAAAAAGATTCTGGGGCAGGAGTAAGCAGGGCTTATTGATTGAGCTTTAAACTAGTTTTGAAAAGGGAAGGAGGTATAACTGGGCCTGCTATGAATA
>WBNH01002656.1:9788-36742 GCA_013401255.1 Urocolius indicus | reverse complement strand
GTGTTGCCTGCAATGGCAACACTCAGCTAATTTGGATTTGTGTATCCAAAATGCTGTCATCGGTAATGGAGAGTTGTGACGTGAAAATCCCTACAGTACAGACAAAAAAGAAATTATTTAGAATTAGAGGCTTTTTATACTGACCTAAGTGGTGCAGAAAGGCAATAATACACATTTATAAGAAAAAGGTAACGTAAAAAAGGAAGTAGCAGAAAACCAAAAAGAGGTAAAACATTATGCAGATTTAAGAAAAAAGATCAGGTAGACTAACCTGCCACTTACTAAAATAATAGTTTTTCTAGAAAAGGGGAAGGAGACTTGTCAATCTGTTTGGATTACAGCAAAGTATTTGGTACAAAATCATATTGGAAATTATCATTTACACAGGAAAAAATGTAGCTCTTCTTCAAGAACTGTAATACTGCTAGAAGAAATCTACTAAAAGAAAAAAAAACAAAAAAAAAACCCAAAAATAAACACGTGTTCCCAGTCTAGATATATTTTAATATAGCTGAGTTTCTGATGGTTTGTCTTGATTTGATCTTATTTAACATTTTTTTAGCCATCTCAGTCAAAAAGCAAAGAGTGTACTAATACAATTTGCTAGTGAGTATAGGAGACATTATAAAATGATTTGAATATCATTCAGTAAGCTAAGGATATTAAGAAATGAATTAGAACAATGCCAATGAGTGAATAAAAGGGATCAGATGCAGTCAGCTAATATTAAGTGGAAAAATATGTTAGGAAAAAATTGAAAGATGTATTACTATCAACTGACCAGCAAAAGCCATCTGTAGCCCTTGACTATCTCACTTTCCCCAAATCTATTAAGGTCTGCCCTATTTAAATTATTGCTAGCAGAAAACTATTTTTACATTTTTAATAATCTTCTATAGCTGAGATCTCACATTGTCCCTTGATAATGCATTACAGAGCCTACATTTTACCTACTGCTAAATTTCAGTTTAATATGTGTACTACTTCTTTCATCATTCAAGTCTTAAAGAAAATGTTGAGTACTGACACAGGCAGACCCTCTGAAGCCCTTCTCAGCTATATCTATGTGCAAGAAAGATGGAATCAGGATGGAAGTGATGCAGATAGGGATTGTTCAGATAAAAAGTACATGGAGAGTGTATCATATAGAATAGAAAGTGGGAAAAGTGAGATTTACACTTAAATATACTAACAAAAAAGAATAAACTGCAATGAATCCAAATAAGGTTGGAATTATATGAAGGGATTATCTGAGATAACTGGAGTAAGAATCAGTCACACAAGAGCATACTTCCAGACCTCTGCTTCTCAAAGGAGGTTCACTGACAACTCAGAAAAGATTGTTCTAGGTCCTGATCTCAGTCAAGGCAGCAGGGAAAACATGGGACAAGAATATTCAAAAGGATACCCAAAAAATAAAAAGTCTTGACTGTGAGATTCTAGCAGGTCTCTATGTCACTTGTGCAAAGTGTGGATTTGAAAGATTTAAAAAGTGGCTTCATTTAAGTCTATGTTCTCTTACATGGCAAAGCCCTTTTGCATCACTAGTTTTTTAAATCTTCTCTAAAGGCTAGATGGAGTAGAGCATCTCAAAGAAAAAGGCAAAAGAATTTTCCTACTATGCATGAAATAGTAGTTTCCTAGCTTTGCTTTTGGACACAGCTGCAAAACTTCCTCTGAAGTTTTTCAAGTAAATTCCAGCTCGAGAATTTTCTTACTAGGTGTAAAATAGTAGTTTTCCCACTGCATTGAAGGTTATAGCATAAAGGGCATGAGCCAAACAAAGGCATATGCAACTGAGGCCTTTATACCTTGTATTCTCAGGTGGAAGAATGTGTCGGGCCAACAACAGTAAGAGTCATCATTATCATTTTGCCTGTAATGCCAAATATATGGTCCTTAGGCCAAAAATCTTGCAGTATTAACAGATGGTGAAAAAGATTAAATAGATACAACTAATGTGTTTGTGAGAAGGCACAGGAGATATCAGATAATGTTGCATGTATGGCATTTAAAGTAAATAAACAGAAGCCTGATTGAGTGTTTAGGGTCTCCACAATTAACAAGCCACAAGTATCAAACCAGACATATTGTAGATGAGCTCTTCCTGATCACATTTGACCCTGTAGGAATTTTCAAGCTCCAAATGTAAAACACAGTGTATGGTGGTTAAAGATTTTGTTACAGTTTCTTTGGAAAGATAGTATTGAAATGAATAGCCCTAATACTGATGTGGAGCAGCGCAGGCTGGGAATCTGACCCACAAACATTCTCTTTTTGGCAATGTTGCCCCCAAGTTTTAGTTTAAGCACTCTTTTGTTGTGGTCATGGAGGAAAAAAAATTGTTTGGTTATTCATTGGTAACACAATGCTCTTGTAACGATTCTCATCAATTTGGCTATAATTTTCTAGATTTGCTCAGTGGTATTATCTTAGTCTCCATCTTACCAAGATCATAACATATCAACTTCAGATGCTTCATACTGACGTAAGAGCTGACAGGAGTACACAAATGAAATAAGGGCTTTACCTATGACTTTCAAAGGTGAATGCTGTCAGCTAATAATATTTTCTCAGTAGTTAAAAGGCTAAAAGAGTTCTATATCTTTTTGAGACAAGTGCATAATTTGTTCACTAGCCCCTCTATCCGAGTTGTGCTTTAGATTATTCAAAGATTTAAAGTAATGAAGTTACATTTTTGTGATATAGAGAAATTTATCAGTAATCATACACTGAATAAGGCCAAACTGTAAATTCAGACTTTGAATTTGTATTTTTTCTCATTGAGTTTCTATACAGAATCTTCTGTAGTCTAATCTGCATATGTTAAACAGTGTCACTATAAAGCAATCCTTTATCCAAAGAGTTCAAATGCAAATATTGTCTCTTTCCTGAGTGCAGGGATTGGTTTGTGCAAGTGAATTGCAGTTTAACTGAAATGACTATGGTCCTTCTGTTTTATTTAAATTACTGTAATTATTGTCTGGCTAATTAGCTTGCAGAATTACTTGTTCTGTGGTTCATTAACTGCAAAATTTCTTTCTGGATGTAGAATAATATGTGAACATACATCTATGTACAGCACAAAATACTGATTAGGAGCAGATCATGTTATCCAAGGAGACAGTAATGATTTCTTTTTAAAATGTCTTTTATCAGAAAACTCCTGAGGCAGTAGAAATGACTCTATTGTAAGGACTATGAATTACATGTCATCCTTGCAAAAAGCAACTAGTTTTATAGTAGAAACAGAAGACAGATACAACACAGCCTTCACAGTCAGTATCTGGTGCCATTTCTCTTCCATAAACTGATTTCTAGCACTATCCTCTGTTTCCACTGACCAAATTAAATGCAATAATCTGGAGAAGAGAGGAAGATTTACAACAATAATTTAACTGGAAGGTCACAACCTTCCTTTGAAAGCATTTTGTTAACATTAATAAAGCTTTCAAAATCTTCATATACCAAGTTTAGCAGATGCAACAGCAGTGATTCTGGGAGATTAGGTACCTTTGGACCGTACATTTTAAGGACAGTTTTGTGGTTAAGGCACAGGACAACAATTCAAAAGACTCAACATTTCTCCAGACATCTGCTACCAACTCACCTTGAGACTGTGATAAATGATCTGATCTCAAGGCCTGAGATTTTCCCCAATGAAATTATATTTCTTTGCTAAACAGATATATTGTGCATCTTGTCTTTAACAATACTGTCAAATCCAAGTGTCCTAAAGTCATGGCCTGTTTCTACCTCTCCCACTCAACAAGTGATAAGATTAGAAAAAAATACTATTGAAAGAGGGTCTTTGTCATTATGTTTTGAATGTAGAATGTTCATATTTGCCACACCTTCTCTAGAATCTGGAGAGTTAGATTATATTTTTCAGTGTCAAGTTTCTCCTGCATTCCTGTGATCTGGAAAAAAAAAAAAACCAAAAAAACCACCCAGCTAGCCTTATCACAAACTCACGTATCCCCAAACTCATGTATACCCAAAACTTCCACAGTGATATTCTCAAATAATTCAACTCTTAGTAAGCTGTGTTGGTATTAGCAATGGTCATGTCTTTGGTGAACATACAAATAAACGGTCAGGATGAAAATAGATTGCTAGTAATTCATAACCTTACAATATCCCAGTCACCTGCTAGTGGGTTTTGGCTCAGGTGCTTAGAGTGAATTTGGCAGTATTTGTTCCTTCAAGAATATCTAATGTAGGAAAAGCATAGAGCTTGCTGTGAAAGCAGTTGGTCCTCAACTTTAAGTTCCTTCTTAACCATTGACATTGTTAAAGTAGAAAGGGCAGATTATGACATGGAAGCTTCTCATTCAGAGCACACCTACAAAATCTGATTTTCCTCATTAATACTTGATATATTACTGGATGGAAAAAATGAGCTTTTCATTAGGAAACACCTCAGAAATGCACTAGCCAGAGATTTTGGATAAATCTCCAAGTTAACGTTCTTATTTTGTAATAAACAGCACCTCATTAAAAAGCATGTTGTATTAACGCTCATTTGAGCATATTACTAATACCACTCAGCATGGTAATCTGTTACTAAGCACCAAAAATACTTATCCTAAAGTCTTGTGGCTTCAGTCAGCATCATAAAGAAAGAAAAAATTGGAAGGAAAATGCAGCTGGATTCTTCCCAAGGTGTCGATGCAGACATTGAGGCTGCTACAACAAAAAAGTAGATCCTGTCAGACAGACCTGTCCATTGCCAGAATTTGCATCTCTCTTTGCAAACATTGTTTCAGAAGCTTATTCCTTGACATAGTAACTGATTCGTGCCTCTGGAGTATTTCTGGAAATTAGACGTATTTGACATAATACCACATCTTATACTATGTAGGTTTTGCTCAGAATACATTCAAGATCCTTGCAGAAAAAGAAACAACAACAAAAAAAATCCTCATTCCTGGGCTTCCTTTTGCTTTTTGTTTTTCATGGTGTTTGAAAACAAAAGATTTTTTATTCATAGACCACAGGAAAAACTCAGGTAATTTTAAATGAGATAATTTAACTCTTAACTGGGGCTCTTCAACTTGGAGGAGACTGAGGGGTGACCTCATTAATGTTTACAAACACAATAAAGGGTGGATGACAGGAGGATGGAGCCAGGCTCATCTCAATGATGGCCAATGACAGGACGAGGGGCAATGGGTATAAACTGGAACACAAGTGGTTCCAATGAAATACAGGGAAGAATTTCTTCACTGTGAGGGTGAAGAAGCACTGGAACAGGCTGCCCAGATGGGTTGTGGAGTCTTCTTCTCTGGGAACATTCAAAACTTACTTCGATGAGTTCCTGTGTGACCTACTCCAGGTGATCCTGCTCTGGTAAAGGGGTTGGACTGGATCCTTCCAGCCCTTAAGATTCTGTGATACTGTAACAATTTATCCAGTTTACAAGTTTTTCTTCCTGCTTTAATTTTGTCCTACAGCTGCTCAGTTAATTATTCCATGATAATTTGCATTTGTATGAGCAGGATATTTTAATGTCTTTTGTTTTAAATCTTGTGATCTTTCTTGCAGGCTTCTGGTCTTCTTTCATCTCATGTCACTCTCTTATCCAAAGTGCTAATCTCAGCTGTAACTGTCTCAAATCTTTCTTCCAGAAACATCATTGAAGTCTGTAATTTATCACTTCCCTATTGTAACTGCAAGAGCAGTTCTAAATAGAACAATCCTTATCTCATTGATAGCTACTTTGTCACCTTGTGGCTGAAAAGCCTTCAGAAATAGCATTTGATACGTTAGTGTCAGAAACTCCATCAAGGAGTTTCTAAAGAAATATTTTTTTCTGGTTTCTTTACTATTATTCCTTAATGTTAAAATGCCCAAACAACTTAATAGTGATTACAGTACTTTTTTTTTTAAATAAGGAGACATTTTCGATAACAGGTAATCATACTTTCCTGGGTAGACTTTTATGGGCTTGGAGCTGATGCAAAATCCAGCTTCTCTGATGAACAGCAAGTCTTGTCACATTAAGTTTCAGTATTAACACCAGTCCCTCTTCATGACCATTGTTTTTCCTATATGTGACTGTGGGAAAGTTAGACCTGTTGCTAATACCATCAGAGTTTGTGGCTTTTTGGTAGCTATTTTACTGCAATCCATGTCTAATCACAGTATACCCAAGAAATTTAGCAGTGCATTGTAGCAGACTGCAAATTAGCTTGCTTTTCCATTAAAATACTCTTAGATTATTCTTTCCTGCATGTTTATAAAATTGACTGGCTGAACACTTGGGCACTTGTGTGTTTTGTTTGTCTAAATGATTGATATTTAAATGGTTTAATTGTATTCATTCCATCTTTTTATGGTGGAACAAATGTTTATTCCATTTTTTCTTTTTTAATATGCAAAAGGAGCAAATTCATTTGGAACTTAGGAAAGAACTTTATTAATATGTGCCAAGGTGGCCTGAATTTCAGAATGAATCTTATTTCTTGTATATGTATTGTATAAGGTTATAAGATCTTCATAGCCCTGTGAAAGCATCAAACAGTCTAGCTAATTGTGCTAGAGAAGTCTGTAGTTAGTATTAAGGATCTAAGGTAAACCCTGTGCAAATGATGAAGAAGTGTAGAGGCACTTTGCAGGAAAGGATTATATTGTTTTAAGAAGTAACAAAGAGGAAGGGGAGAGGGAAAGAGATAAAGACTTCACGCTGCTTTTCAGAAAGTCATTAACAGAGTTCTTTGTAGGCAATGATAAAACCAAACCAGTTTTCACCAGTGGACTCAACAAGACATAGTTATTTAAATATCCTCTCCATGATTGTGAAAAGAAATTGAAATGACTTTGATTTACCTGACCACTGTATGCAGAAAAGCACTGATCAAATGATTTGGTATGAATACTGTTACTGATGAATTTAATCTTCACATAATCTTCTGCAGAAAATCATGATTTGTAAGGAATCATTGAAAAATCTGATAAGTACTATTTCTGTTCTGGATGGAGAATAGTCCTTGGCCAGTCTCTAGTTGATATTTATGATACATAATTATGTTATAAGGTATTTTTCTAGTATTTTCATTTTTATTTTTCTTTTCCAAGTGAGTACCTAGAGCATTGTTAAAAGGGAAATCATGATTAGTAACCTCATTTTCATTTCAATCAAGTTTTCGAAATGAAAGTCCTAAATAATATCTATATTCAGCTCCACATATCCTTCACAAAACTTCCAAAAATATTTGTTCTTATGTAGAAAAATAAACCAGCTCCAGATGAGATTTAGATTTAGACTTGAAACATTAGTTATGAGTCAATAAACACCACTTTCAAACTAAAAATTGTGTCTGGATTACACACTTGTGAAACACTCTTTCCTCCTATGATCATAAATGCTAAGTAGGTTTTATAAAGAGAAACATAATTTCAAAAATAGCCTCTTCTGTGACAGCAAGAATACAGACAATAAAAAGAAATAAATCCATTGAAGAGTTTACAGCTGGTGAACATTTCTCTAACTACGTAAGATTAACTTCTGGAAAGAAGAATAGATTTAAAGTTATTCTATTGCAATTAATATTTCACAAAGGTCTCTTCTTCCTCTAAGCCATGTGATCCATTGGTTGATGTGGTGACTGAACAAACACCTGGTTACTGTTATTATGTCAAGATGAGCTCATATTGTGTTTACATTTTTCTTCAGTTTAGTGTCTGTACTATTTTCTCTTCAATGTGAATTTATGATTGCCAACTATACTAATTAAACCAGAGGAGTAATAATGACAAAATAAAGTTTAAGCACCAAATAAGGTGCTTAAATCATCTCAAAATCAGTAGTGCAAGATGGAAAAATAAACACATTTCTTTCATCTTAGCTAACAGACATTGACTGCCTGTTTTAGTTGCATATCATAACAAATTATACAGAGAAGGAAAAAAATAAGGTGAAAGGCAAAACAGCAATAGCCGTAATGACAGAGGTAAAGCGTACATGCAGCTGGGCAAACAGATCTCAAGAAAGCTGATCAGGAGTCTACAGTTGAAGCAATTTCTTTGCACTTTAAAACAGTTACAGTTAGGCCTTATATGCTAGGTCAGCACCATCCTTGACAGTTTAGGCCAAAAATATGAAGCAGCAATGAGTTCTTGTATTACCTTGCCTATACATAGCTATGACACCTGATGCACGTCATGGAGGCTCACTCATCTCAAGGTTGGCATGATTTCACCACATGCAATGAAACTGGGCTTGCACACTTTGATTTACTTCCAAGACAAATATGTTTAATGCTATGTAGTCCATCATAATTCACAGAGGACTTGGAATTACATGAACCAGAAACATAAAATTACTTTCATAAATGTCCTTACTCTTCCTTTCACAGATAATTGCAGTTTACTGGTGTTCAGACTCTGTGAAATTTAGATCAAGAAAAATACCACTGTAGTCCTCTGACCCTAGGAAATTGCACAGATTGTCTACCAAATGGAGAACCTACCTTTATCAAAGCCATTTATGATGCCTCTACCACTATCTTTTCAAATCACTGCTTCTCTCTGGTATTTCTTTCTCTGAACAGATCTGTCTTCAATATACCAGTCTCTGTCTCCCTATTTTGTTTGGTTTATATATATTTACAGTCTATCTTTCCAGTTTTGGTAGCCATTCCAGATGTATCTGTCTTGCTTCCAGATGAATAGTCTACCTTTCTATTACCTTTTAAAAATGTCTTTTTCCCCTGTCTTTGATTTTGTATCCTTTTTCACATGTTCCCTAAAGGAATAAGATGGATAAGATGGGGACAGGCAAGTTTCCTGAGAAAAAACACAGTTCCGTCCAGTATCTGTTTCTAAGGAGCCAACATCAGGCGCACACAGGTACATTAGTGCCTAACAAGACACAGAAGCCAGAATAGACAGCTTCTGCAGAAGTCAACTTAGCTCGCAAATGCCTCTGTAAATCTAGTGTGTATCATCATTGCTCTATTACCAGTTTGCACCAGAGACCAGAGCTGATCTTCTCAAGCTCATTTTATAAGCAATATATACAAGCAAGATTTTACACCAATTTAGCTAGGAGTGTGCATATGGATTTCAGAAAAGAAGCCTTCAAAAAGTTCTTCAGATTTTGCATGTATTTAACTTGTTATTTAATTAAATATCCTATAAATACTATTCCTTCTTTTTTTTTCTGTACCTAAAGCAGAATCACTTCAACGTAGAATGTGTAGAAGCTAATGGACTGGGTTCATGGTTTCTTCTTTCTGTTTTGTTTTTTTAAAGTGAAGGTGGACTTCAGCTAAGTGACAAATTGAATGAACCATTGTTTTGCAGTCAGGTGTGACTTGCTTGGCACACTTACCTGTCAGCTGCTTCCAGGAGATTGACCAAAATGTAAATATTTAACAGCCCTGTTGCACAAACAGAATCTTTTCATTTGCTTTGTCATGCATTCTGTATCCAGCTGTTTTCATATGGTTAAAAAAAGAATTAATGCACAAGCAAATGGACTGATATATGCACTACAGTGGCTTTAGATGATTTTGCAACTTTTGATTTTGGATATTAGAAGTTAGATCTAAGCACTGATATATATGTATATTCTTCTTCATCAGTTAGATACTGGAACCTGTGTCACCTTGAGCTGCATCATAATAGTTTATGTATCTTTATGCTGTGCTTACTCACAAAACACTGACTTTTCTGTGATAATTTAGAGGATGTGCACTATGCACCATCAACACTGTAATCTTAATATTGACAATCCCAGGGATTAGACTGTATAAATATATATATATATACACAGATACACATACACACACTACCTGTCAGAATGCAAATACTCTGATACCATCACTGTGAGCAATTTAAATTAATCCCGGGTCTAATGGGCTGACAAGTAAACATGACCTCAGCTTCTCCAGTTTATGGTATGGAACAAATTAAAAGAGTTAGTTTAATCAGATCAGCTTAAACAGTTTACTAATTAGCTTCTTTTCTGTTGTGATATGAATCCACTTAATTTCATCTTGTTTTGCATATTTATGCTTTTTTTTATTTGTTCTTGCTTACAAAATACACAGAAAAGGAAAGCTGCATATTTGAGCTTTTCTACCATAACAAGGTTTTAGATCTAGAGAGTCACCTGGAAGATAAATGTTCAACTTTATGATTGAGTTAGTGTTGTCCCTATAATATAATCACTCCCAATGTACTTTTGACTTTAGGTATGGCCAGAAAGTCATCTGATCCTTTCTCCCAATTTTTGAGAGGTGACTGCATCTACACCTGCAGAGAAACCTCTTTCCATAGTTTGCTCTCCTCTCAAAGCAGATTGGAGCTAGCTGCCTCACATGTTTCTCTCCAACTCATTTCCATTTATTTTCCCCCCACAAGCAAGTCTGGCAGCTCCATGCCATGTCTTCATTGCAGAGTTACCCAGTTGGAGGCTGTGCATTTTCAGACTTCCAAGCCTTATCCAGAAAGACCCTGTAACGAGCCATAACTCCTGAGTGGCCTCTTCATTTTAGCAACACCATTATCATTCTACCTCTCCAACATTATTATTGGGAGGTGACTCACTAAAAACTATTACCCTGCTGTTCTACTTATCATTTCTTTCCCCCCAGTAGCCATATTTGACTCAACAAGTACATTTAAAGAAAGATAACATGAATACACAGTGACTATACATGACATGGTTTATAAATAATATTATTACGTAGAACAACCTCACATCTACAGGAGCCTCTAAAACACCACCACCAGAGCTAGAGACTAATTAAATAAAAAGCAGCTGCCCTGTGAATCTCCCTGGCTTTTTTATTTGTTCCTTTTCATAATAGAGGAACAAGAAATGACACAGGAGGTGCTGCAATTCTGAGACCACAACCTGTTTCTCCAAAATCTGTTAGTTCCACGATTACAGGAGCAAAGCAGAGTTTGCCACTGCTGCAATTTCTCCCACAAAAGACCTACATTGCAAAGGTACAGGATGAGGGCAAGATACTGTGGGTGCTTTATTTTTTTGAAACTCTAATGACTAGGTATATGTTTTTGTCCTAAAAAAGTAGCCAGGTTTGTTTAAATAGAGCTGAGAGTCACATAACCAACTCTGATCACATTAAGACAGCATGCTACGTAGTTTAATTGTAGGCCCAATTCAGCCTCCTGTTTATAGGACTGTGTCCACCAAGAATACCTAAATCAGTAGAGAAAAGGAGGCAAAAAGCAAAAATGAGGCAGATGGCGTTCCTTCATATCCTCCACTGATTTCAATGTCAGCTCTCAGTAATGTAGAACTGGGCAATGACCCCTGAAGTCATTCAATTGCCTGGTCTTCATCAATCCCTGAGTATTTTGTATGAAATAATTTAATTATTGTACTTCTGCTTAAATTATTTAAAAAGTGATAAATTTAGTTACTTCTGGAAGTTAATTTTCCTACATAATTAGTGTCCTGTTGAAATCCATAATGTAGCTGTTTAAGAAATATGGGATTACATCCACCAAAATCTTGTGAACCGCTGTCCAGTTTCTTGCTTTCTAATCAAACAGAGTTTTAATTAGTTATCTGTGAATCTATGTAATAGAAATAGGGAAAACTAATGCAAAGTTAGTATTTTTTTCATTTTCAGTGTTGTAAATTATGAATGGGTGCTCATCGTAAATTAAGAAGTTCAGTCAGCTTGCAAACAATTACAAACAATTCTCACCATGTAGTATGATAGCACAGAACTGTGTCCAATGAATTATTTAACAATCTTTTTAAAGTTTATTATTGTCAATGAGAGTCAAGCAAGATATCTTCTGTTATCAGCACCTCAAAACCAGAATTAGTTCATTTAGGATTTCTTGCTGGATGCTTCTCATACTTTTGCTGAAATCCAGAGGAGCTGCTTTGTATTAAGATTTGGCTCTCAAAGAGCAACGATGTCCATTAATGGCACTTTGGTAAATGCATCACAAATATGAACTAAGCAAGAAAGTTGGCAAAGTCAAGTCAACACATGTCCTCTGTCAGGCTTTTTCACTACTTGAATTTGAGAGCTTAAAACAGAGATCCATGTCCCTGATGGCTTTAATGGGCTTAGGTGTTATAATGAACCTATGATGGAAATATAGTCTGTCTCCTTTGCCCTTTTCATGATGTTATAAAACACAAACAGCAGTACAGCCTCAGGCATTCCCAGAGAGAAACAGAACTCTAGTTGGAGATATTTTTCATCTCTCATTCGTTACATATATAATCTGCAGAAGACCTACTGCTATTTCCAACATTAAATCATATCAGCCAAAGCTGGATCCAGTTGACTTTTGAAATCCTCCACCACAACTATAACTGAAAAATATTTTCTTTTGGCCCAGTCATTGAATCTCCAAATTCATAGTTAAGTCTGTGGCTGTTGTTTGTTTTTGCTTCTACTACTCATCTACTACTACTGAGAAAAGTTTGGCTTTGCCATCTTTATCATCCAGACATGTGCAGGCTACTATTAAACAGCTTTTTAGCTGCTGCTTCTTCACGCCAAGCTAGCCTAGTTCCTTACTGTTTCCCCACAAGTCCTTGACATCCTGGACTATCTATAGTCACTCTGAAAATTGTCTAATTTCTTAGCGTCCCTTTTTATCCAGATGTCCAGATTTGGACAATGTTCAAGTACAACCTCAACAGTGCCCGAGGAAGGCAAGTAGTTATTTCCCTTAGTCTGCTGGCCATGCTTCTCCTTACTTAGCCCAACATGTTTTGCTTTATTTGCATTGAGAAAGCACTACTGTCTTAAGATTATGATGAAATCTAAGAAGACAACTTGTACCTCTTTGTTTCAGGCAGAGCCTTAACCTTACATCACTGGGAAGATAGAAACATTAATTTCACAATTTTTACATTGGCCCTCTGTTCATTTGCTTCCCTATCTCCTTCTTTAGCCATTTTCTTAGTCTGGAGAAGAGGAGACTGAGGAGGGATCTAATTAATATTTTCAAAGATCTAAATAGTGATGTCAGGAGTCTGGGACGTTTTTTTCTATGATATCTAGGAACAGGACAAGGGATAATGGGATGAAGCTGGAACACAGAAAGTTCCATTTAAACATAAGAAAAAACTATTTCACTGTGAGGGTGAGGGAGCTCAGGCACAGGCTGCCCAGGAAGGATGTGGAGTCTCCTTCCTTGGAGGTCTTCAAGACCTGCCTGACAGCGTTCCGGTGCAACTTGATCTAGGTGGACCTGCTTCTGCAAGGGGATTAGACTAGATGATCTCTAAAGATCCCTTCCAACCCCTGCCATTCTATGATTCTATGATTCTTGACTAAGCATCATATTGTCCAAAAACACCTGATCACTGTGTAGGCACAGAAATAATAAAACTGGTACTGAAATCAGTGCTGCATCTCTTTCTAAGATCTAAGTTTTTAGTCAAACTTGGTGGATGGATGTATTTAAAAAAAAAATCAAATGTTGCAAGTACTCTCTTTTTTCCTACCATTCTATGATTCTATGATCTCTAAAACCTCTTTTCCTCTATTTGTTACAGAAAATTTGTGTCACTTCTTACTGTTTAAATGAGTATCTTCTCCCATTCCTTTCTTCAACTTTTTATAGAAAAAAAATCTGCATTTTTCTGCTCAATTGACAGCTTTGCAAGCACCACAGCCTTCCTAGTCTCTAGAAGGAAATAGGTAGAGCACAGGCTTAGATGACTGTGTTACAGGTATTAACATTTTCAACTGTTTATAATGGCAATTATTATTCAGACATTTTTCTATTTGTTTCATTTGCATGAAAAAAAAACCAGTAGTTTTTGAGGCCTTCATAACTGAAATTTGAGTGGAGGGATATTCCTTAAGTTTTCAAAATAAACTTTTCACCATGACTTTGATGCCTCACAGGCACCTCTGTGCCTCACAGGCAAGTCTGCAGGCTGGAGACCTGCACAGCTAATGGCCATGATGCCAGCGCTGGATTCTCCCCTTGACAGTATAGGTGCAATATATGTGTGTGTATACATGAGCAAACAAATACCCTGTGTATAGGGCACAGCATGTGTAAGCATCTGTATGTTACCAATACTTTCTTTTGCTTCTGCAATAGAAAATTATACACCTAGTGCAGAGCTCATTTTCCACTTCCAAAAGCAGTAAAATAGGTTACCTTATTATTCTGCCACAAATTGAGTATAGTTTTCACTGTGATTACTTGAAATGCAGGCAGCCTATTTCACTCAGAAATGAAACAGCACACAATGCCTACCAGAGCCAATACTCCCACATACTAGTGTAATGCTTCAGTAGGTTGAAGAAGCTTGCCAGCCTTTCTTAGTTGTCATTAAGCTAAATGAAAACTGCAGAGATACTTGTTTAGCAGGCTATTGGTCTTTGAATAGCAAATGTTTTTCCCTTCTAAAAGTTTCCTTTACTGTTTCCTCACTAGAAGCACAGGTAGACATTTGGCAGCTTCTCCTTTGGATATGGTTCATTTCAGGTGTCTACTCACTCTGACCCAGCTCTTCCATGGCACAGAAGACTTGAAGCTAGGACTATAACCTCTTCATCTGTGCTGAGGTGTATCCATACAGGAGGAGACAGAGGTGAGTCAGTCAGCTCTGCAACAATTGGCAGCTGCAGGAGACCAGGTAGGAGTCCTTTGAAAAGAGGTACTAAAAAGGGCAGTATTCAGGCCATACTTGGTTAACAGGCAAGTGGACAGCAGACAAAATATTCCTATCCATTGCCTCAGGAGAGTATTCTTCACAGGGGCTGTGGAGGGCAGTTATGAAGAGCAGTAGCATTCTTCATCTTTGCCCTGTACAGTTTTTTTTAAATCAGCTCCCTGTCAGCAGTACTGTGGTCCTCTCCCCCTACTCATTGCTTCCTCAGCTCACCTTTGCCATCTCCACTCCAGCATCTCAGTCCTGTGCTCACCAGCTGACTGCATCTTTGTATTCAAATAGCATCATTGCAAGTCCTCACCAAGTACTCATTGCTTCTCTAAGCCATAACTTTTATTTGCAAATTTTTGTTTGCCTTTAATTGCAATTGCTGGTGTTAAAAAGCCAAGAGCAGCTACACTTATCACCAGCTTTGTGACTCCAAGGTTTACAGTTTTACTCTCAAATGCAGAAAAGAATATGTTCAATCTTTCAAGGGTCAAAAAATGCTGCAAGAGATCTTGTTTTGGAGTAGGATTTCTTCTGTGGATTAGATGGGCAGAACTTAGGTCCTGGAGGTTAATGTTTTAGAAATGGTTACCCACAACAAACAGTCAAACAGTCTTACCCCATTCTGGGTAAGAGACTTGTTGTGTTGAGTAGTACTTTTTTATTCCTGCTTTCTTTAAAAGAAGCAATAAAAATTTTTTCTCTATTTTATTAAAGGGAATTATTATATTCTTGATTTTTTCAAAGCTACTGTATTGCTTATTCCCTCTTTAATGCCAGAACATTCATATTTGGAGATCAAAGTATATTTACATTCTTTTATAAGCTCTTTATCCTTTGTCTTTAGCTTCTTTAACTGTTGTTCTTAATTTTTATGATTTCTTCACAGTTTTCTGATGGTATTTTCTGATATATATGACAAAAATAGGTTAAATAACTACTCTGAATTTCTCCTACTTCAGAATTCTCACATACTTACTTTTTTAATTTCATCATTTCTTCTAATGTTTATGTAACTGGTTTTGCAGAAATTTTCATCTTTCATTAGTTCTTCCTGAATAACTTTAATACTTTTTCATTCCTCTTGTTCTGAGGCCAAAGCCTAAAAGAGTAAACTTATCCTAATCCTATCTATATCCTTCTTTCTTGATTTCATTTTTCTTTCCATCAAGCTGATGGTAAAAAATTAGAATTATACACATGATAATAAAAAATCTGAATTGGTTCTGTAATCTGTGTCCAATAAGAAGGTATAGTGAGCTAGGAGGAGATTAAATTTCTTTTTCCTACTCTATTAGCTTTCAAGTCACTATCACCACAGACTAGAAATGTTTTAAGAAAAACTTTAAATGATAGCAATTGTAGAAAGATATTTTCAGCCTGACATAGCAACCGTAGGTAGTAGCACGTAAAAGCACTCAACAAGACAGCTGACTGGAATCATCTGTAAAGAACTCTGATATAAGTTGTATTTCTAAATACTATTTCTCAAAATAAATAAATTTTTAAAACCTCCAAAACTAAAAAAAAAAAATCAATCAAACAAACAAAAAATCATAAGACTTGCCACAGAACAAATCTATTGTATTTTTTTTTTCCCTGGCCTTTTTTTCCACCTATAATTTTGAAATCTCATAGACTTTTGGGGGATCAGCCATTTTCAATGCCTTCTAATGAATCACTATCCAAGTAGCTTATTCACAAGCTACAGCAGCAGATAGACAGCCCCAGGTCCTACCAGCTAGCAAACTCATGAGCCTGGCTAGCCCCAGTACTTCGAGAACTGAAGAGCCAGCCTGACCAAAGAGAGAGAACCTAGCTTGCAAGACTGAAAGACCAAGGCGATTAGGCAGCCTGTGCAATGAGCTGTTTGGGCATAAGGACATCCCAAGGAACAGAGGAGTCCAGAGATATGGATATGGTAAGCCAGAAAGATTGCATTCAGTTGCCTTAGGCCCTTGCAAAATGTTTCAATCCATCAAAACACCATTTTTTGACATATAAATGTTCTGTAAGAAAATTGTCTTTGAGCTCAAAACTTTATGTTTATGTTACAAGTAGCAGAAAATTATATTTATACTTGGGTCTTAATTCACTGCCAATATAATTGTATGTATCAGCATGTTTCAAAATGGATAAGAGCAAAACCAGATGCAAATATTCTTTATGGTTTGATTAAGGAGTTATGAACGGTAAGGTAGTTCAAAAAAGAAACTCAGGAGTTCCACATACTCACAGAAAAAAAAACCAGTTAAAAATTCTCACATCCACTTCAGGTTACATACATCTCCTTGTAATAAGCATGTACCTCACAGCTGATAATGTATATGCTGATGAAAAACTGTGAAACTGCAGAGCCTAGATAGCAGAGGCAGTGAATCATAATCAATTCTTGCCTTAAGAAGCACAGAGAAAAAAACCAAAATCAATATGGAATTTCACAGCAAAGTAATGCTGGGACTAGGTAGGACTGATATGTACGAGTGATTCATAGGTAGATTGGTAAGTTTAAGTTATGGAAGATTGCTTATTAAAACTTACAATATTAGTTAGAAAAATGCACATTGTGAAACTGTGAGTCTTGTAAGCCCACAAGCAGAGCTATTAGAAAGACATAGCTATTTCTTGTAACATAACTATTGCTTAGCACTGATAATTTCAAGGCTGGTATGTAACTAAACAAAATTATTGTTGTTTAGAATCATCATAGAATCACAGATGGTAGGGATTGGAAGAGACTTTTAGAGATCATCTAGTCCAACCTACCTGCAGAAACAGGTTCACCTAGATCAGATTGCAAAGGAACGTGTCCAGGCAGGTCTTGAAGATCTCCAAGGAAGGGGACTCCACAACCCCTCTGGGCAGCCTGTTCAAGTGCTCCTTCACCCTCATGCCCTGGTAGTTTCAAGACTGGTATGTACCTAAACAAAATTATTATGCCAAAGCTGTTACGTTAGATCTACACTTGAACATTTGGACATTGTATACCACTGATAATTACAAGGCCTGCCTAGCCCTAAACAAAACTGTTATCTGGGATGGCAGAGGTTTTAGGCCAGTTTTCATCCTGTCCAAGGACCCAGATACATCACAAGGAAAGTTTGGACCTTAATCCAACAGCAATCGCTAATGACCGCTGGAGGAAGCAAGAGGACACTGAAAGAAGCATGACAGACGTGTAACTTGGGTGGAGCAGGATGGGACTATGGGGGGTCTTTCCTGGAAATGTGATGAATATTCATGTTTGCTGTACATGTAAACTGAAAATCCAAAGGCTGAGATGGGCATGTTCGGTGGAGAAATCCTCCAGGTTCCCCAGCGCTGCAATAAAGAACATCTCCTTAATAGTCACACTGGCTATTGAGTCCTGACTGGCTTCTTCACAGCAACCTTTGGCATCCCAGATAGGACCCTCTCTGCTCGGCTGCAGGACCTGGTAAGGAACAGGACTCCCTAGGTGCACCCCAGGATTTCCTGGAGGGCCTCCTCACCCTGTCGGATCACTGCAGGAGCAGACAAGGACCATCACAGAAATAAAGGTATTCTTTATATTCTTTATATTGATGATATCTGTGTGTGTGTGTCTGAGACATGCAAATAAACATGAAGCGAGTGTGGAGTCCTGATCTGCGGTTCTGATATTCCGCAAGGAATACGGCCAGAGAAGGACAAAGTGAATGATACTATAAATTGTTTGTTGGGTTGTCTGTGACATGATAACAATTCACTTGGTTTTACTATTAATATTGATAATAACCCTTGTTATATGTGCAATCTTGAGTCTGAAATATTGTGGTTGCGAAATACCCTGCATCGTTTGTCCTGGAGAATTTTAAGCTAAACAGTGTTTGAGTCTAAGTTCTACTCTTAAATATGATAATTCGTTTAATTGGACATCACTCAGGAGTTAAGCCCAGTTGCCTCCAATCACCTAGAATTGTCTGAGGTTGGTTGGAAAGCAAGGAGGTTTAACTGCTGTCAAAATAATTACAATCTAATCAAAGACTGTGACATTAAATTGATGTGGACCTTAAACTGGACTAGAATATTAACCGGAGTAGCGGTTTCTGTAGTTATTATCATTATCTGTTGTTATATTTACAAATGCTGTCTGTCAAGCTGAGGTGTTGTTTACACTAGATAGCTTTGTGTGGAAATGCAGAGTTAAAATGAGTTTTAAGGAGGCCTGAACGAGGTGAAAGTTAGTTGTTTGTGGAAATCAAGTGCAAGGGCTATAAAGGGTAAAAAGGAGCTGAGTTAATGGCCAGTTATGCTTGTAACATAGATGAGCATTGTATGGAGGATATGATGAGAGTAATAATGGCTGTACTGGTTCAGAAAAAGGCAGAGAAAAAGAGGGAGTTGAAAGCGATATAGGAGGGTTTTGTGGAAGTGATAAAGAAGAGTTTTGTGACAGGTTAGGACAGAATAACAAAGGAAACAAGGAAGGTGACAGGAGCAGTAGTGGCTGCGTTGGATTGAAAAGGAATCAGAGAAGAAGGATGAAGGGGACTTGGAAATGGTGTAGGAAGATTTGATGAAAATAGTAAGAGAAATCATAGTGGAAATAATGGAGGGGGTTTGTAAAAATGGTAAAAGAGAGTTTCATGGCAAGATAGGACTGAATCAATATTTGTGCTGTAAATAGGAGGGGAATTGGAAGAGGGAAAGTCCAGAATTTTACAGGACCCTAGAAGGGTAGCCTCTACTGAAGTTAATTGGCAGAGACCTGGGAATTTACCCTGGTGGATCCACTGGAAGAAAAAGTGGAGTTAGATTTTTAATTGATATTGCTCTTTTCTGTTTTGAATTATTGCTCATAAGCAAAGACTTTGTAAATATAGTGGGAGTGACTGGCCAACAGAAAAGGACATTCTTTTGTGAATTTCTCAAATACAAAAGGGAGAAACAAATTGGAATACACAAATTTTTATATGTTACAGACACTCCTAAATCCCTGCTAGGACGAGATTTATTAGAACAATTGAAGCCAAAATAAAATTTAAACAAGGGGAGAAATTATAAAAGTAAAAAATGAACTAATTGATATCCTGAGCCTATATAAAATAAACCCTGCTAAAACTACTGGAATAACAACAGTCTTCAAAGAAATTGTTAATCGGGTATATCCAGGAGTATAGGCCTCAGGAATTCCAGGGAGAAGTAAAAATGCTAACCCGATAGTGATTGAGCTTAAGGAAGGTACCACCTCTGTCTGAAAAAAAACCAAACCAAACCAAACCAAACCAAACCAAACCAAACCAGTATTCATTGAGATTGGAATATTTAAAAAAAAAAAAAGAAAGAAAGAAAATCCAATTAACTATTTTATAAAACATGGACTCTTGGCAGAATGTCAATTACAATTTAATACTCCTATTTTACCGGTCCAGAAACCTGATGGATCTTACAGAGTCATGTAAGACTCAGAGAAATAAACAATATTGCTAAAGACATATATCTGGTGGTACCTAACCCTTACACCCTACTTACAAAACTTATCAGAATCTGATCTTGTTTACAGTGTTAAATTTAATAGATGATTTCTTCTGCCTGCCTTTAGCCATATAAAGTCAAAAGTTGTTTGCATTTAAGTGAGAAAGTCCTACTTCTGGATGGAAAACCCAGCTTACCTGGACAGTGTTACCTCAAGGATTTAAAAACATGAATCCATTAGCACAAGAATTAGAAAGTTGGGAAGCTCCCTCTAAGGAAGGAACACTCCGGCATTATGTAGGTGACTTGCTGACAGCAACTGAAACAGAATCAGACTGTATTCAGTGGGCTGTAAGCCTATTAAATTTTCTTGGACTAAATGGATATCGAGTTTCTTAACAGAAGGCCTAGATGGTTCAGCAGCGAGTGACCTACCTGGGATATGAAGTCTTCAGAAGACAATGAGAATTGGGACCTGAGCAAAAGGAGGCTATTTGTAAGACTCCACTACCTGGAACAGTGAAGGAACTCAGAACCTTCCTGGGAATGACAGGTTGGTGCTGGCTGTAGATCTCTAACTATGGGATAATAGTAAAGCCTCTCAATGGACTTTTGAAAAATAGCCCTGACAAATTGGTATGGACAAAAGAAGCTTAAAATGCTTTTGATGTTTTGAAAAAGGAACTCATGAGAGCCCCAGCCTAGGGATTGCCAGATATTATGAAACCCTTCTGGGTCTTTTCTCATGAAAAACAGGGCATCACCTTGGGAGTTTTAGCCCAACATCTAGGGCCTCATAAAAGAGCAGTGACCTAATTTTCCAAACAACTAGAGGTAGTAAGCAAATCTGGCCAGAATGTTTACAAGCTGTGGCTGATGTAATACTGAATATTGAGGAAGCTCAAAAATATACTCTAGGTCAAAAGATGACAGTGATGGTCTCTCACACTGTGTCAGCCATTCTGGAGCAAAATGGAAATCACTGGCTTTCCCCATCCAGATTTTTGAAATATCAAGCTATCCTGGTGGAATCTGATGACATTGCAATAGAAGTCACTAACATTGTGAACCCAGCTTCTTTCCTTAGTGAAACAACTACCAAGCCATTGACGCACGATGGCCTAGAGACAATGGAGGCTGTATATTCCAACAGACCAGACCTAAAGGAGGAGCCTTTGGATGACGCTCACGATTCTTGGTTCACAGACAGTAGCAGTTTTGTCCAACAAGGTACTTGTAAAGCTGGATATGCAATAACCACCACAAAATAATCAAATCTGCACTTTCACCTGTTGAAACATCTGCTCAGAAAGCAGAAATCACTGCCCTAACCAGAGCATTAGAACTGGCAAAAGGGAAAAGATAAACATATGGACAGATTCTAAGTACTCTTTTACAGTTGTACATGCCCACGGAGCAATCTGGAAGGAACGTGGGCTTTTGACCAGCCACGGAAAACAAATTAAACATGCAGAAGAAATACTTTGTCTTCTGGAAGCTGTGCAATTACCAACTAGAGTTGCTATTATGCATTACTATGGACATGTGAGAGGTAACACTGATGCAGAAAAAAGTAACAGATTGGCTGATATTGAGACTAAGCAGTTAGCAGAAAGAGAATGTGAAGTCCAAATTTCAACTTTAATCCCAACTAACAAAAACAGTGAACTGAATGATCAAGAAGATATTAAATATTCCAAATTACACCAGGAGTTAAATGACAGACCTAGCGATAAAAGTCCCTCCTAAAGGATGGGCATGACTAGGTGATGGAAGAACAATAATATCCTCCTTCTTAATTTGGGGTCTGGTTAAAGCAGAACACAACAAAATCCATTGGGGTTTTAGTGCATCAGATGAGCAAGCAATTGGAAATTAATTGGCAATTACACATTTCCTATAGGCCTCAGGCGAGTGGACAAGTGGAAAAAATGAACCATTTAATAAACCAACAAATAGCCAAAATATGCCAAGAGGAAAATCTGCATTGTTATCAAGCATTGTCAATAGCTTTGTTCAGGATATGTGTAAAACCAAGAGTTAAAGAAAATCTCAGTCCTTTTGAAATACTGTACGGCAGGCCATACCACCCTGAGTATAAGGGGCAGGATCTGAGTCAATTGGGAGATTCTTGCCTTCAGAATTATATAATCTTTCTGGGAAAATAATTGAGACTAATTAATAAGAAAGTACTGGGAACTAGAATCAGGGGCTCGGATCACCCTATACATCCTTTTAAGCCAGGAGATTTGGTTTATGTTAAAAATTTTTCAGACGATCCTCATCAGAAGAAATGGGATGACCGTATCAAGTGCTGCTAACGAAGTTTATAGCTATTAAGGTATGGGAGCAATCTGCCTGGATTCATTACTCCTGAGCGAAAAAGGCCCCAGAAGGACAGTGGACTTCCGAACTTCAAGGACCTTTAAAGCTGAAACTACAGAAGCAATAAAATGGAATTATGGATGCTGTCAGTCATTTTGTTGATTTGTTCTTGGACCTGGAGGACTGGGATCAATTGGCCCTGGTCTCAAGCACACATGAAATATACAGGAAGTATGGACTCGAAATCCAACACAAGCCTAAATTTGTTAACAGTGGTTATGCATGGGCTAGAAATATATTTAGAGCATGAATGGCATTGGGACAACATATACAGACTGCAGCAGCTGCTAGGGAAGATGGGACACAGGTGAAGGTGGGCTTCAAGGTTACCAATGGAACTACTCACCAGCAGGTAAATAAAATCTTTGTAATCAAAATAGAAACTGAGAAAAAAACAAAAAATGTATTAAACAAGAAATGGACTGCTGGAACAATTTTACTTTGCTCAAACCAGTATATATAGTGTGCCTCTGGGCCCAAGGGGAAATAGGGCTGTCATTTAAATTTAAAATTGACACTATATCATCAACCACACCACCTTCCACAACTACCGTTAAAATTACCCTTGGATCTACCTCACAAATGCCTTTAAGATTGACACAAAAAAATTACTAAGATTGGACCCTGTGCAGTTAAGCTGACTGGGCGACACCAAATACTTCTTAATCCCTCTTGGTCCCTGAAGAAGGTGAGCATGTCTGTGCAAACTATTAACTCAAAATGTTCACCTCTAAGCGTGATGTAAGTGGTACGTTGGGAACTGGACTCGGAGTTTTAAATACAATAGACTCTGAGATCCTTGCTAATAAACTAAGTGCAACTATTAATGAATTGCAAAATTGGAAAAACCCTAAATTCTTCCTTGTGGGGCTTAGGAAATAATCAATGGATGCTTTCAATCCTCTTTAAAGAATCTGAAAAAACATATTTGAGTGACCACCAGCTAAATGCCCATGCTACAGGAGCTGGCACTGAGCTGTATTAAGGCTCAGCTGTGGATACAATCCACAGTGACGACAATAATTCAAGAAGGAGAAAATGGACTCTTATCCTTCGAGATTAGGAAAGTCATCTGGGATCATGCCACTAGTTTTGAAAGAAAATTCCAGTCGTGGTGGCATCTAGTCAATTTTACATTTAACCAGGATACTAACCAAATTGTTGCTTTCATATTAGCTATAGGCAGTGCAACAGTCTGTATCATTTATCCTATTGTGACTTTAGGAATTTTAAAAGAAAATGAGATATTATACCCATCAGAGCACCAGGAATGGGCTTATTAAAACAGATATACCCATGTATGACAAACTATTGATGCTGATGGTTGTACCACAAAGGAAACACAAGGATATGTATGTGAAAATAACACTTTGAGATCTCAAGACATTTGTTTAGAAGCTGAGCAAAGTGTGTGTCATTATGAAATATACTGTGATAATGATCCAAGGACTGTTATAGAAAACATCAGAAAGGGTTGTATATGTTTAAGATCCCCTTGTGATAGCCTGTTAACAGATGACCTGAAAGTACCACTTCACAACCACTATGTATTTGTAACTTTACATACATTTCAGGATGTGACTTTAATTACTCTATACCAAGAACTGTGTACCAAACTATACATGGCAATTGCATGTTATATGATACATGGTCACCAACTCCAATAGGAATGAACACCATATTGGTCAGAAAGTTATTAGAACACTCTGATCTGCAAAACATTGTTGAAAACGTAAAGGGAGATATTCATAAGCTCTTAATTAAAATTCCCCATAACACCCAAAACATATGTCAAGAAATAAAAAGAGTACAATAACAAGGGACTCACCACTGTTGGAAACTCTATTTGGATGGTATCCAACTGCTACTGGAATTTTTAATTTACTACTCCATCCTGTAGTAGTGGTATTTATATTGAATAAAGAATGCTTAGTCTTGATAGTCATTATATACATAAGAGTATGGCACATGATTTGCAACTTAGCACAAGATAGAAGCTTTAACAGAACGTTTGTGCAAAAAGGAGGAATTGATACGTAAGTAGAGAGGTAAGTTTAGGTTATGGAAGCTTGCTTATTAAAACTTACAATGTTAGTTAGAAAATTGCACATATAGTTTTATGAAACTGCTAGTCTTGTAAGTCCACAAGCAGAGCTCTTAGAAAGTCATAGTTATTTCTTGTAACATAACTATTGCTTAGCACTGATAGTTTCAAGGCTGAATTATTATGCCAAAGCTGTTACATTAGTTCTACACTTAAACATTTGGACATCGTATACCACTGATAATTACAAGGCCTGCCTAGCCCTAAACAAAACTGTTATCTGGGATGGCAGAGGTTTTAGGCCAGTTTTCATCCTGTCCAAGGATCCAGATACATCACAAGGAAAGTTTGGATCTTAATACAACAGCAATCGCTAATGACCGCTGGAGGAAGCAAGAGGACACTGAAAGAAGCATGACGGAGGTGTAACTTGGGTGGAGCAGGATGGGACTATGGGTGGGTCTTTCCTGGAAATGTGAATATTCATTATTTGCTGTACATATAAACTGAAAATCCAAAGGCTGAGGTGGGCATGTTCGGTGGAGAAATCCCCCATGTTCCACAGTGCTGCAATAAAGAATACCTGCTTAATAGTCACATTGGCTGTTGACTCCTGACTGGCTTCTTCATAGCATCATGAGAAGCTAAATTGCCTAGAGAAGGAAGAACCAGTTATGAGATGCATTTTGGACGTGATGCAATAAGGGAAATTGTAAATAAAGCACAGGATCCTAGCTAGCTATTGTCAGGAGTGCTTGAGAAGTTTCCCTAATACTCTTGAGCTGTGACTCAGAGAGCTTCAATGCTGAGACAAGGCATCTTTTTCAAAGCACTTTCTGCCTCAAAAAGAAGTAAAGTCTGAATAAAATACAATGAGACAGATTAATGTCCTTGTAATTCTATAATCACTTTGCAGTCCACATATTTCCTTTACTCCCAATGCTTCAAATTATTGAAGAGGTCAAATAACTAGCAATTAAAATTTTCAGAAATAAACAAAATTCACTTCTGGATTTAGACTTGAAATAATTCAATGAGATCTACTATGGGACTTACTAAAATTCAAGTTTATTTGGAGTTCCTCAAATATGAAAACTCGAAATAAAATGGAGATGAACAATTTAGTAATTAATTATGGATAAAACAAAACAAATTGCAAAGGCAAGAGCTGCCATCTGTTTACCACTCTTGCTAACTAAGGACCAGATCTTCTGCATAGCTTCAGTTCATTTAGTGTCTGTCTCAGGGCAAAGCATTCCAGGCTTTTGTTAGCCCTCTGTACAGCAAAGGAAAGCTGTGGCTGAGGCTGTGCAAGCCATGCAACTTAAGAACAATAAATAGGAATGTACCTATATTTCCAGAGCAACAGATTCTAAACCCTCGGGACTCATGCACACCCAAGCACTTCAGTTTCACAATTAGTCTCTGCATATGAAAGCTTATTTACAAAATATTTTCACTTAAGAACTTACTTAGCAAATAGATGTCCTTTTACTGAACTGACCTCAAGCTCTAATCCTCACTTTAAACAGTGAATTTTTAGCGTGGCACAGCCTTCATAACAATGAGAATATATATGATCAACAATTTAATATTTGGCTTGCAGTTTTGGTGATATGGGATCATATTTGTTCTGATAAAGTTTCCAAAATATGATTGTGAAAGTGAAAAATTTTATTCACACTTCTTCTCAAGTCATGCTGTTGACCTACATTATACATATAATATATTTGTATCATATGTAAATGTAGTAATGTACCTGAAGGAAAAAGGACATGTGGCCCATCCAGACTTTGGTTAGGTGAGACTGTAAGCTTCCTGAGGCTCAGACACAGGCCTCAGATGCAGGCTCAGACTTTGGTTATATCAGCCTGGGAAGAGTGGGCCTGAAGAACCATCCAGGACGAGTTGCTCATTAGAGTATAGATATGAAGGCAGCTGTGCATTGTGGGAAAGAAACTGTGTAAGCTTAAAAGAATCTAGCAAAGCAGAACCTGAAGGAGTATGTGAAACTGCAAGGCTTATCACAAATAGTATAGCTGGAAAAGTCCAGTCAGAATTATTGTAACCAAGCTAGCTTTGTATTGCTTATAAAAGTCTGATGCTTGCTAATAAAGTGGAGAGTTATGACCTTAACCATATTGGTGTCTGTCATTTCTCTGGTGGTGCTCTCTCCAACATGTAATATATATATGGTACATGTATATATTTTATGTATAAATACATTCATTATACATATACAATATATAATTGAATATAAATAAATTATGTAATATCTTGTCATGGTTTAGCAAGGAGTTGCTTTTGCTTAGTAACAGGGGGAGCGGGTTGCAGTGAAGACCCGGTAAAAGTTTTTTAGACTCTCCCCCGACTCCTGGGTTCAGACCCACCCCCCAGCCTGGCTGGGCCAATCTGGTGCCTCTGCGATCACTATTTAGGGACGTGAATTTGAGGTGC
>WBNH01002654.1:0-73230 GCA_013401255.1 Urocolius indicus | reverse complement strand
GCTGAACATCCTCAGCTTCTTCAACAGCTCCTTACAGCATTTGTTCTCCAGACCCTTCACCAGAGTCATTGCCCATCTCTGGACATGCTCCAACACCTCAATGTCCTTCTTGTAGTGAGGGCCCCAGAACTGGACACAGTATTCAAACTGTGGTCTCACCAGTGCCAAGTACAGACTGGCCAGACTGTTCCTTTGCCAGACTGACCTTTGCTAGGTCAGTGTCAGAAAATACACTCAGGAAACAGGGGACTTGTCTCTTGGACCAAACCATGATCCAGCACGTCCATGTCTCAATACTGTGAGTCCATCAGACACTGACCTGTCCTCTGCCAGGGAATCCCCATCAGCTCCCTGCAGAAGGAAGCCCACAGCTCACAGCTGTGGTCATGACAGACACCAGTGAGTCAGGATAACAATTGTAGTGGCATACACAGGTGTAAAAATGCCATTGCAATTCAAGGGGTTATTAATAACAAGGTATTTCTCCTCTGTGGCCATCTGCATCCTATACACCCTCACAAATCCAGCACTTTCCTCTTCCAGCTACAATACTCTGTCTCTCATTCAGGGCAGATAATTCCCTTCCTCTCTTTGCCTTCAAACCATGCACAAAGGTAGTGCTCAACAGGTAGTTTCTCTGATATGGCCCATGCAGACTAACCTTGTGTCAAGCACCATGAACTCAGAACAGAGGTTTTTCTACCATGGTGCCAAAAATAATACAGATAAACTCTTCTTCTCTCCCTGGCTTTATATCTACAGCTCCCACACATCACTACCAGCAGGGCTTTAAAACTAAAACAGACTGGGCCTACGTGGCTTGAATTCATTCTGGAAATTTATCTCTTCTTGCTGAAAGCTCTGTGTCTGCTTGATCTTCCTGCCTTCAGAGTCCTACAAGTGCCACATGTTGCACAGCTGGATCCCTGACAGAGAAAGAAAACAGGAGGGAAGAAGGAACAGATTATACATATACATATATATATATATATGCACATGAATGCAATGGCCAAGGTGTTCAAAAGTCGTCTGTGAACTTCAGCAAAGTAGCTTCAGATACCTCTGAGAGACCTAGGCATAGGAAATATAGAGCTCTTGAGCTTCCAAAAAATCTACTCTCTGCAGGGAGGCGAAGAAGGAAAAGGCAACAGGAGGCTCTGAACAACTTGTTGCTCTGAAGATGCTCAAGACCAGCTCTTGCAGAAAGCATTTGCAGAAAAAAAAAAAAAAAAAGCTGTGTTGAGGGAGGCTGGAGATAAGACAGCCAGGAGGAAGAAGGACAGATCTGTGTGGCAGTAAGGGAAATGCTGACTACTTCCAATTCTCAAACTTGCTGGGGTGTGACTACTAAAATAATAAGGTTTGCCCAGCTCCTGGAGAATTTGTTCACCCTCAGCAGCTGTGACAGAGGAATATCTCCAGGATCCAGCACGTCTAATGGTCCCACACAGACATGGGCAGCAGCATTGATTCCCAGAGTGCCAAGACAACTATAAAGCAAGAAAAGCTAAAGGGGCAGAAAGCTTCTTCAGCTTGAGCGGTATCTTTAAAGAATTACACCAAAGGAGAAAATGAAGAAAATGCTATTTCCTGTGAACTGAAGTATTGAACTCTGCAACAGGAGGGAGGGGAAGAAAAACCAAAGCAAACTAGAGCTTCAGTTCATAAATACAGGAGAAGGTCAGCTTCCTCCTCACCAATAACTCAGTCCCACAGGAATCGAGCATGCTATTTGATCTAGGGCAGATATTTGATTCCTTCCTCTGTGTGGGAAGGCTGATACAGGCACCCCCCTCATCCCATCCCTCCATCCACCTTCCCCACCTCTAACGGCATCACTGCCGACCACTTTAGGTACCTTCTGCCCACCACCCTGCTTCAGCAGCAACAGAAACCAGTTTAAAATCCTCTCCCTTTTACCCCTGAGCTGAGGAAGGGTTGCAGGGTGGGGTTTTTTTTTCCCCTATGTTTGAGAACAGGCAGTTGCTGTAAAACCTTCTGCATCAGTCCAGCAACAAGAAGACCTTGGAAGAGGCTAATTGTGAGTGGCGAAGGAAGTCGCACACTGCAGAGAGCAGTGGAAAAGAGACAGGCGAGCACAAACCTGCACCTGGAGACCTTTCTGCTTTTTATAATATAAAGCTGTTACTGCTGCCTGTGTTAGCAGGGAAGGAGAAGCAAGGCTGAAAGAGAGGACGAGCACCAAGTGAAACTGCTGCATGGAAGGGGCTGTGTTTTCCTCTTCTGACTCCCTGCTGCAAGACTAAGGAGCACAGCCTTCAAGCATCACACTCTAAGTTTTGCATATATGTTTTTGCACGTGTGGAGAAGCCTCAAAATGATCCTACAGACACATGCAGGGAGAGAGAGGCAGAGCAGGAAAGCAGCTTATGTGCCGTGTAAGGCTTTTGCTGGGAGAAAACAGGCTCGAAGCACCTTGTGCATGGAGTGAGGGAGTCAAGGGCATGAGCGTGAGAGTATGAGCAACCAAGGACTGAGGAAGCAGATTGCCTCTGGCTTGCAGTCTGCTGGGGATATCCTCCAGGCTCATGGCACCTTGGAATCATTATGGCACCTTAGAATCATAGAATCATTATGATTGGAAAAGACCTTTAAGATTATTGAGTCCAACCACTAACATCACACTAACCCATGGCCCTCAGCACCTCAGCTATGCATCTTTGCAATATCTCCAGAGATGGGGACTCCCCCACCTCCCTGAGCAGCCCATTCCAATGCTTAATAACCCCCCTGAGGGAAAAGGTTCTTCCTCATCTCCAATCTAAACCTCACTTGGCACAACTTGAGCTCACTTCCCTGTGTCCTATCATTCATTACTGGAGAGATCAACCCCCACCTCACTACTACAACACCCTTTCAGGTATTTAGAGAGAGTGATCATGTCTCCCCTCAGCCTCTTCTTCTCCAGATTAAATTACAAAACAGCACAGAAACTGTATTCTGCTTTGAGAGAAGTTTGGCACTCCAGAGATGAAAACTAGAACTTTATTATCAGGTTAAGGTTGACAGTTACATAGGGGTTAGATAAGACAGCACAATAACACTATTACACTCCTAAAGCCTGAAACCTTTTTATATGGGACAGTCACAACAAAAGGAGTAGGTTGGTGGTGGGCAAATTGTACCTTAGTGACCTCTTTGCTATCAGCAGAGCTTGGACCAGAACCTCCTGAAAAGCATTAAAGCAATTGAGCTCACAGGAATCCAGACACAAGAGCTTTTCCAGAGTTGTACCATTTATCCCCAGTCCTGCAGTGGAGCAAAACCTCAAACTTTTCCTTCCCTTCTCTCTCTATAAATTAGGAAAAAAAACCTCTTCTTCCAGCAGCACCTGCTCAAGAGATGTTTGAGGCAAAAGAATGTGTGTAGAGATGGGCATATAAATGTGTATTTATATGTATATGTGTAAAACACACACATATATATATAAGTGAATGCATGCATGTGGGTATTTATGAAGAGAAAGGGACCTCAATTTCAACTCTAAATGAATGAGAGAGCTGGGCACGTGCTGGGAGAACGATGCAACTCCAATCTCTTTCTTACCCTGGAGGACAATCAAGACTTCTTCTCTGAAACTAATGCAAAAAAAGAGCCTAAATAGCTGGAATAAAGAGTAATGCCTGTGAGAAACTGCCTTTTCTCTGCCTCATGCATAACAGAGTGTGTGTGTCTGTGTGTGTGTGTGTGTGTGTACAGATGAGTCAAAGTCTGAGGGCTGCCTTGTGTCAGCCATTGACTGTGCCAATGACAGCAGTTCCCGACAGCCTTTAATAACACCACTTACAGACTCAGGAGCAAAGGGGAGGTGAGAGGGGGAAGCAAGCCCTTCTCCTGAAGGCTGGTGCACAAGCCATCCCACATCCTCACCAAAATGTGCTCCAGGCACTCGCTGATGGCTCTGTAATTGCAGCCCACGCTCTGACGTGTTATCCTAAGGGGTAACAGAGGGTAAAGGCAGTAGAAGAACTTTGGCTGCAGGGGAGCAGAGGTGGGTTCCACAGCTGGAAGGACACAGGGACATGCTGGAGTGAGGTAGGGGTGACCAGATGGTGTTTTAGGGGGATTTAGACCCACCATTGCATTTCTCAGTGCAGCACAAAGTGCCTTCATGGGTTCACATTGCAAACGCTCAGGTTTACACTGAGAAGCAACCAGGAGACAAGAAATTATCTCTACTTCCATGCAAAATAGGTAAAACAGAGAGAAATCCATACAGAGAAGCAGGTCGCACTGAGAATACACAAGCCCTGCTGCCTACCTGTGCCTTGGCTCCCTGGTGTGAAGGTGGGAAATGAGTCTCCCACCAGGTCACACAGATGCTGGAAAGCTCAGACTGGTGAAGATGCTTAAAATCCTCAGCTTAGTCCAGATTTGGAAAGCCCTGGGAAAAGCTTGAGAGAGCATCCTGTTCTGATTATTTACTTCTCCTAGCTAAGGAGAGACCTACTTCACACGTTGCCTCCTGGAGAGGCGGAAGAATCAGGCATGTAAAATGAGAAGGAAATGGAAATCGACTTGATAGTTCCTTCCCCTTCCTAATGGGGAATGCTTACCTAATTATGCCTGCTTGCCATTTCCTTTCCCTGCTTTCTTTCAGACATTCTGCAGAGAGAAATTTGTCCTAAAAGTTGTTCCTTTCATTCAGAGGCATGCCTTTGAGCTGTTTGTCTTGCTAAGGCAGGCAAGGGGCAGCAACTCCATTATGAGAGGGATAAAGAAACTCTCCTGAATGGCTCTGACAGACATTGGTTTTAGCATCCAGCTGCTGCTGCACACAGCTCACCTCCCTTCTCCATCCCTCAGCCTGGCAGAGGGATGCAGCTCCAAGGATGCCTCATGCCTCTCAGCCTTGCTTGGCAGCTCCTGGTCTTCTGGAGCCACCTCTGAGAACAGGCAGGGAAAGGCAGAAGCTGCAAAGATGCTCTGAGTCCACCAGTCAAAATTACTCTGCCCACAACAGAGATTTGGAGAGAAACCTGATACTTGAAGGTCTCACAGCTGGTGGGATCCAGAGGGGACTTCTCACCAGCACCAAGTCAATGCCACTGCTGGAATGACCTCTCTCCAAATGCATCAGTGTCACAACCCCGTATCCAGGCAGCTCAGGGTGGACAAAAAGAGGTGGTAGAAACAAAAGATGACTCCTCCAGGCCCAGATCAGCATGAGTGACCCAACTAAAACACAGCAAGCTTTCATCTGACACAGTCAGCTTCTCTCCTTTAGGGAAGGTCCTATTCAGTACTGTGCTTCACTGCAGCAGGAGTAGGGGAGGGATTGGCATATGCAGGACATGCAGGACCATCTTGCTGTGTGTCGTTACACCAGGAGCCATGGGAGAGGTTGACATGTGCAGGAGCATCTCCCACCCCAGGAGGTTGCTCCTAACCAACCATCAGTACAACAGAGACAGGTTTGCATTCAACACTCAACTAATGACTGCACACTTGTGGGATGGATTGCAGGTGATTCTGGCACAGTGAGGGGTGAGCATACAGACCCCCACGGTAGACCTCTCCATCTGTCCCTCCACCTTCAACCTATACTTCCAGAGAAGCCTCCTCTCCCCACCCTGAGCTCTGCTTTTGCACCCTGGGTGTGTTTTTCCCTTCTCTGCAAGGAGCACAGCTTCCAAGAAGGAAAATACAAAGCCCAGAGGGATTGACTTCAAGCAATGAAAGAGGCTCTGCAAAGGAGAATGTTTTATTCCTACTTGAGGGAGTGCTTTAAAGAGCCTCTTTTTGTTTCCTCAAAGGCTGGGAAGGATGTTTCCCAGTCCCAATCTGGCAGGCTGCAGAAGGTGGAGACCAGGAGGAATTCAGGCAACTTCAAAGGCCACACTCTGCAAGCCACAGCAGCTAGTTCCTCACATCTGAAAACCCTACACACCCAGCATACTGCACTGGTCCAGCCATTCCTGCATCCCTCCCTAACCTGCAAGGGTTCATCCTCCCAGGGAGCATCTGTGGGGAGCATCCAACCCTATACCTGCAGTATCTGGTCAGGGGGATGAGAAGGGGCTGAGCAACCCCCCCATAGCTACACCAGCCAGCCCTGAAATTTCATCTTCAAGTTGTTCATCCTTTTTTTTTTCCCATCAGGCATTTTCCAGGGAGTCCTTTAGAGTTGGGAGGGGAAGAAGGAAGAACTACATGACTGATCCCTGCTGCAAGCAAAGCAGCCCCTTCCCACCCCCAGCCAGAGAGGGAAAGGGGTTCCAAATAAACACAAGGAAGAATTTCTTCCCTTTTGAGGTGAGGGAGCACTGGCAGGGGCTGCCCAGATGGGCTGTGGAGTCTCCTTCTCTGGGGACATCTCAAACCCAGCTGGATGAGTCCCTGTTTGACCTACTCTAGGTGGTCCTGCTCTGGTAGGGAGGTTGCACTGGGTAATCTTTCCAGATCCCTTCCAGTCCTTAAGATTCTGTCAAAGCAGTCTCACTCCATCCACTAACCCTGGGCATCCCTCCATCCTCCCACACCTTCACTTTCTGGCCCCACTAAGCCACCCCTCTGCAGCATCCTCGTGGCTGATGAGTGTGAAGGAGAGCAGGATGGAGGGAGATTTCCTCACAGAGAAACCTCTGCAGTTGTGTCAGCTTCAAGGGGAAGCCATGAACCCAGTGCCTGCAGGCAGGGGATCGAGGCATCTGGCTTTGCATCCCAGCTGCACTGCCCAGCTGTGCATTCCCAAAACCAATGGATGTGTCTAGACAGCTGTATAAAAGGGCTGCAGCTCTCAGCCAGAGCATTTCTCAGCACCCTGCCTATGGAATCGTGGAATCATTTTGATTGGAAATGACCTTTAAGATTATAGAGTCCAACCCTTCACACTGCCAAGCCCACCACTAACCCCATGTCTCTCAGTACCCCAGCTCCACGGATTTGGGATTGCCTCCAGGACTGTGGACATCCCCACATCCCTGGGCAGCCTGGCACAGGGGCTGACAACCCTCTCAGGAAAAAAGGTCTGCCTGGGCTCCAACCTCAACCTCCCCTGGGACAACTTGAGCCCCTTTCCTTTCATCCTGTAATTCATTAGTGGGAAGCAGAGCCCAACCCCCAGCTCCCTGCAGCCTCCTGTCAGGGAGTGGCAGAGAGTGCTCCTGGCTCCCCTCAGCCTCCTCTGCTCCAGCCTCAACACCCTCATTCCCNTGGGGCTGCTGTCACCCCACTGCTGAGCCCAGCCAGGCTGCCACTGCCCTTCTTGCCCCCCTGGGCACGCTGCTGCCTCCTGTTCAGTCCCTGGCACCAAACCCCCCAGGCCCTTTCCCTGCAGTAGTTTCCAGCCCCTCTGCCCCAGCCTGGAGCTGCCTGGGCTTGGGGTGGCCCAAGGGCAGGACCCGGCACTTGCCTTTGTTAAACCTTAGCCCATTGCCCTGGGCCCATTGCTGCAGCCTGGAGATAACTGCTTCTATTCCCCACACCCATTTCTGGGGAGCTAGAACCCCCAAAACAGGCTTTGTCCCACCCACAGCAGCTGGAAAGTGATAGTTATGTCAGACAGAGCAGTAACCATAGCCCCACTTGCTCTGCCTGGCATCTTGCAAGCTGCAGCCAGTCCTGGAAGGACCTATCCTGAGCAGCCTGGCCAGGTGCCCAACTCCAGAGGAGCTTGGGCAGAACAGGAGCCTGGGACAGGAGCAGTAGAGGAGCTTCACTGCCTCCCAGCACAGAGGGATGGGTTTGTAGAGACAGAGGGGACTTGAGCAAACAATGAGGAGCGGCGCATGCAAAGAGATAAGAGAAGGTATTTACCAGGCAATCACTACAAGGTCCTGTGAATATAGTATTTGTGATGGATGAATAGACATATTATTACAGAACTTAATGCAAACCCTTTGCACCAAATGGTGACATGAGATTACTAGTTTGGAAAGAACTAAGCTCATTATAATGAAACGCTTCACTCAAATCCCCCCTCCAAAGGATGGATCTGACGAAGGAAGGAACCTGTGACAGGAACATACTGGGGGGATTTGTTTAACCAGATCAGCCTGCTGGGCCAGCACAGCACGGTTGCTTGCCTCCAGCGTGGCTAAAGCCTGGATTGTCAGCAAGCATAAGCCACTAACCCGTGTGGCCAGGCTGGGCAGTAACCCACAGCCAGCACCAAGCTCTTCCTGGCACGACCCCACGTTTAAGAGATGAAAAGAAGCACCTTTCAATAATAAATAATAATGCTAACTATGTGTTTCTATAGCAACTCATCACCATAGCAGCTAAGCACAGGAGGAAAACTCAGAGCTCATCCTGCCGTCTTCAGGGTGAGGAGGCAATTGCCCTCCTGAAGTGGGTTTGGTGGTGGAAGAGCTGGGACTTGGACCAATAAATTGTCCTCCAGGTTGCCTCTGAGTATTGCTTTCCTCAGGGTGGCTGTCTGGGAGGGGTATGGATGCTCTGGAGAGGTAGAAACTGGTGTCCAGGGGCTGATGAGGGAATAGAGCATCAGAAGCATCAGGCTTTGAGGTCATTGCAACTCTCTAAGTGAGTTCTTGGGGCTCCAGCAGGGTAGCTGGAAGGGGACTGTGGCAGGAGACAACCCTCTATACAGCCATAAAGGGCAGAGTACAGAGTATCTCTAAGCCAAACACACACACAACACACACACACACCCCACCCCTCACCCCACAAAGCCATACACATGTCAGGGTTACAGCTTACAAAGCTCTACATGTTGCTGTGCTTTTAGCAAGAACCAGAAATTTGCACCAAAAGCCTGACAAACAAAAGGGATTTCCCAAAGCAGCCCAGAAACTCACTTTCTATAAGCTGACAAGTCAAACACACATGTCTATCTTAATGTGGGTGTTGGTTTTGGTAAGGGTTTTTTTCCCTAAGTTTCCTGTTAACCAAAATCCAAGCAAGAGGCTTTGATTATCTCTACAGCTGCTGTGGTCAGATTCCCAGCTCACCTCCTCTCCCTGGCAGGACTGTGGTGACAGAGCCCTTTCTTCTGAAGCAGAACAGCCTCCTGCCCTTCACCACCTCTGAAAGCCTCTTCCCTGCCAGCAGAAGACAGTGACACTGCCCAGGTGATGAGACAGTAGCCATCAGTGACCATTAGCCATGTACCTGATGCTATTCCTCAGGCTGGTGAGAGAGTTCTTAACCAGAAATCACTTTTATCATCTCACTTATGGAAAGTGAGTCATTTGTAATGATCATTAGAGCAAAAATGACTTTTAGATGATGGCTAAAGGGACAGTCACCTTTACAAGACCACCCCCATTTGATGGATGGGGAAAGGACAAGCCAAGGGACTTCCTCAGGGCCAAGGGGCAGCTCTCTGGCAAAGCAAAGTCTCCCTTTTGGCAGCCCAGAATAAGTTTCCCTAAAGTAAAATAAAGCTGTGTTACACACCAAGCACTTGCTATTCCATCAATAGGCAATTGTAACAGGATACACCTCCTTAGTCTCTAAATGAGTTTTCTTTCCAGCACTACATTATAGACAAATCCCTTGCCACAAAAACAAAAATACCCCAAATAAATCCCTTTTCACAATCAAATGTGCTCTAACCAAGTCAAACAGAGCACGTGCAGCTGATCTGCTAAAGCATTTCCCAACTTCCCAGCACAACCATCTTCACTTTGGGGGGCAGTGGAGAAGGAGGAAAGGAAAGGAAAGGAAAGGAAAGGAAAGGAAAGGAAAGGAAAGGAAGAGCATTTAAACAAGAGAAATGAAGTGGTAATTTCCCTCTTTAGCTGGGGATCAATCTGTGGGCTCCTCACGGGTTTCTGTTTCAAAGGGGCCGAGCTCTCACCACCGCAGCCTCAGACTGACACCACACCCCTGCTTGACTTATGAGCACTTCATCTCAGCGAGATCTCTTTAATTTAAGTCGTGCCCCAGTTGAGTACAAAGCTCATCCAGGCTTTGATTTACTGTTAATTCGTCTCTCTGACTCCTATAACTCTCAACTCCAGTCACCAAACAGTTTAACGCCGACACTCGCCAGCGAGGCTCTTCATAAATGAGCATCAGGGGGCTGCTGGTGGCAAGTGGCACGTCCCTCACATCACAAGAAACAATGAGTGTATAAATATTAACCATCTACAGCAAGTCCCCAAGTCCAACATCACTTCACTGTTTCCAAGGGAAACAATATTGGGATTAAGAACACCTGCACCACCTTCACCTTTCCTCCCTCATGCAGTGTTTTATGCTCAAGGAGGAATAACAAGTGGGTCAGGGTGACTCAGTTTGCAAACATTTACATGCATTTGGTGCAGTGTTGGCTGTGAGGGTTCACCAAGCATCAAGATTTATTCCTCCAGCCCTTGCATGAGCTCAGAGTAGGTGGAAGCGTGTGAGTATATATCATGCAAAAGCCTGTAATGGAAACCTATGCCATATTATCTGCATTAGATCCACACGTTGGTCCTGTCAGAAGGAAGAGACAAATTCAAGTGCCAGTCAGCCCCTGTTAAATTCATTGCCAATGGCTTGGTGGTAAAGCCCCAGCAGACCACTTGTGTATGGATAATACAGATGGAAGGAAACTCAGAGATCAGGCATGAAAGCTGAGGGAAGTGGCAATGCAAAGCCTCCCTTCCTGCAAAATCTCAGCCTCTTGACTTTTGGGTCTGGATTCTGTTTCATGGCAAGAAGGACTTTAAAAAGCACTGGAAAGCTTTCTTGGCAGCAAAGCCTGGAGTGAAAGCAAGTCACAGAGTCTGCAAATGATCTCTCCCTTTCTAGTGAAACCTCCCTCAAGTAAGGTCAAAGCCACCTGCTGACAGGCAACACGGTAAGGATGGAGGTTTCAACCCCATCACTCTCCCACTTGGGTCTTTAGCCTCATTCCCAACCCTGAGAGCTTGGTGTCTCTTACAGACGTTAGTATTTGCGACAGAAACAGCTGGTAACTTAATACTACAGCAAATACTACTCCTGCATGACTTCAAGAATCAACTTTGAGGAGCACATCTCCCCAGCAAGGTTCACATTAGCTGGAGCATTGATCTGCATGGACTAGAGGTGTCTAAAAGGAAATGGCCATTGGGTTTCCAAACCAAAAGGTGCCAATTCAAAGCCTTCAGAGCACCTCTAAAAGCTCACAGAGGGATTTATTTTTTCCCCCAAGGCTTGCAGAACAGATGTCATTCTACTCTGGCTCATATTGCAGGGGATGCAGTGCAAAGACTTGGCACCTCTTGCCTGAGTGACTGCTCAGCACCTTATGAGATGCAATAAAGGGTGAGGCAAACTTAGCAGAGTAAATAGAATCATAGAATCATAGAACCATAGAATCATAGAATCATAGAATGGGGGGAGTTGGAAGGGACCTTTAGAGATCATCTAGTCCAACCCCGCTGCCAAAGCAGATCCACCTAGATCAGGTCACACATGTATCAATAAAGAACAAATAAAACCCCAGACAAATCCAATGGGATGAGTCAAAAATCAAAAGCCCAAAGAGGAATATCAATTCCAGAAAATCACCAGGCAGATTGTCAGCATCACAACACATCCCATTTTGGCAATGATGTCTCCATTTCCAAAGATGATCAAAAGCATTTTCTACCCAATCTTAATAATCCAGGAACCCAGGCTCATGAGAGCACAGGTGCCCTTGGCCAATGTGTTAAACCAAGGTGATATTTTCTCATTTTGAAGCATCCATCTCCTCTTTTCACCTTGGGAAAAAAAAATCAGGCTTGGAAGTTTCCCATTCTGACTGTTCATGACTTTTGACACACAGGCTCAAGGATTGGAGACTGCTCACTGCTCTCATCTCCAGATATCACTTGAGGCTCAGTTTGTATTTCATGGTGATGAATGAGGATTCCCATCAACAAATCAGGACTGAGCCTTTTGCCTCTCTGTGCCTCAGTTTCCCAAGAAGGGTATTTTCTCACTGCTTTAAAAGGCTTCAGAATCTGAATGAAAAACCATTTGGAGAAGCCTGTGTATTTATGGCTGTGGTTTTTGTTGTAAACTCCTGGAGAGCTCAAACTTAAGGGATATAAAGGGCTTTTCACCCAAGGAAAGTCATGCCAGAGAGCAGGCTCATCACTGATGCCCTGCAGTAAGCCAGTGGGTTGCACAGACAGGAAGTCTCATTGCCTTGGGCGCCTGAGTGGTTGATGTTCATTAAACTGAGTCTTGCAAGCACGAAGAAAGGAGTAAGAAAGAGCCCTCTGAAAACTTTCACCACACTGATGAGGATCAGAAAGGGCTTTTTATTTGAGTGAAAAAAAAAAAAGCCAATTGGGGCTTTCCTATGGGAAACGATCGTCATCTAAATTGCATCCATGGCTGGGGAAGGGGATTCATGGGCAGGACATAAGACTTGTGAGTCCCAGCACTGCTGTTGCAAAGGGATGACATTGGGTCTCGGTCTCAGCATTTTGAGGGTGAATAAATAATAAAGAATGGATAATAATTCAAGAATAACCAAGTGATTCCCAGGACAGAATGCCATTTTGCTCAAAAAACACCTGTAGGCAATGCCAAGCTGCAAACTTTGGCACTGCTAACTCCAAAACTCAAACGCCCCACCTCTAACATCCTCCCCATCCTTAGGATCCCAAAGCAGAGCCTGAGCCTACCGTGCCAGCATCATTCTCAGCTCTTGAGGAAGCTTTTCAGAGTCCCCTTCCAACCAAGAAATTAATTTCCACACAGCCTTAACCCTCAGTAGACCTGAATATCGTAAGACTTTGCAAGGCTTTTCACCCCGGGGTGTGTGAGCATGCAAATCAAACGCTGGCACTCTGGGAAGGAGAGAGGTTGTACTGCGACGGCTCAACATCGAGGAAATCGGGAGACAAGGACAAAGCAATTCGGTAAAAGGAATAAAAAACGCAACGCAAAAGGGGCTCCTGCATCCCTCCTCCCCTCCTCACTCCTCAAAAACAGTGGAGTCGATACAAAATTGGCTCCGGCAACCCCCTGCCCCCGGGGATCCAGCTGCCCAAGACGGTTTCTGCCTCCTCGGTGGCAGATTTCTGTCGCTCTCATGCCTATGCTGAGCCCTTTGCTTTGCCACATCTACAAAGCTGTCTAGCACCAGGCTCGCTGCGGGATGCAGAGAGGGATGCTGGCAGGTGAAAGCATGAGGAAAGGCTCGAAGATTTCCCCTCCCTGCGGAGAAGTTCAGCATCTCTCTCCGGGTTTGCAACAGCACTCATCCCTCTGCTAGCCAGGTGCCGAAATCCGCTCAACAGATTGAACACCAGTCCTCGGCGCCTACGAGGCAATTCTGATCATCAAGCAAAAGCTTCCCAACAGCACCGTGATTGATCATCAGCTTGTATTTTAAAAACACCCGTCTTGGACCTAAACAACGCTTAGATCACGCTGCTGTCATTTCTTTTGCATCGCATCGGTATCACCGAGCGCTGCTCGTTGGAGATGGGACAGAAAATGACCAAAAAAAAAAAAAGCCTTGGACTGGTTGTTTAGGAAAGGAGACATCCCCCACGAAGGATGAGTCTGGGCAGAGGGGAGAAATAAACCCCGAGCTTTCGTGCCGAGGCTGGGGTTGCGTGTTGAAACCTGGCTGTACAAGAAAGGCAAGAACACACATCTGTTGCACCGCTTTGAAAAGCCCAGCTCTAGCTAAAGGGTCCCACACACAAACAAACAAACAAACAAACACACACACGCTTCCAGAGGCAATTAGACCACAAATAAAAAGCTGCTCGACCTTAAAACAGCGGCTTAGCCAGGGAAAGGAAGCACCTTAATCTCAGATTGGGAGGCACACGCTGTAATTTAAATCCCAGAGCCGGGCGAAGGCAAAGCAGCCCCGTGCTCCACCGGTCCCTCCCGCTCGTGGCTTTAACAAGACCCGGGTGAAACAGAGGATAGAGCGAGAAAATAAGTTAGCACGCTTTACGCCTTCCAAAATATTTGTGCAGGGCTGATGCACACTCCAGATAAGTCCCTAGAAGGGTGGGAGAGGTTTCATCAGCTGTAAAAAAAAATCCCCCGCCAGCGTCATTGTTCCCCTCAGAATAACATCATTCCCCGGGTAATCCCAGGGGTCCCGCTCCAAACCTCCCCTCTCTCTCCATCCCTCTCAACCCCGAGCCTTGGAAAGCATCAGACCCGCACGGTTTGCCCCCCCCTCCCAAAAAACAACCCTCACATCCAAGCCATCGCATCCCGGTGTCGGAGCGAAGCCATGAAAGAACCGATCCGGTGCGTTTCCAGCGAGCTCCTTGGCACGGCTGCGGGGCTGGACAGCAGCGCGGAGCTGAGAGCGAGGAGCAAGTTTCAAGGCAGAGGAGCGCAGCCACACGCTTCCCATCTCATCCCTTCCACGGAGGAGAGTCTTGCAGGTCCTACATCACGAATCCCACCCGACCAATGTTCCGTCCCCTCCCCAGTCCCCAGGGAAGCAGATGGGGGCCCCTCTGGGTTGGGTATGTAACAGCCACATGCAGCCGCGCTACAAACCCAAACAGCACTTAGCCCTGCTGGGGCTGAGCAAGTGGGTTTGTTTATCTGGGAGGAACTCATCTACTGCCGGAGTATTATATTTCCACCAAAAACCATGTGCCGGCTCGGTGTTTAGATCATTTCTCCCTGTCTACATAATTTAAGGGCATATGTCTGATAAACGAAGAGCATCAATACGCAGGTTTCGGTTGCAGCACACACACACACACACACACACACACGCAAAGAGAGGGAGAGAGGGAGGGAGATTTATCAACGCTGACTCCCGCAGCCGGGATTTTGGGCAGCCAAACTCTCCAGCACCTTGTAGAACCACGGGAGGGTCCCCACTTCCCTCATAGATGTTCCCCGCCGGGAGTGGTCCCCATCCCCGTTCCCCGCTCAGCCGGGAGATGCTGATCCATCTCGGGGAAAGGATTCAGCTTCCAGCCCCATCCAGCTGCAGCCTCGTAGGGAGCAGGAAAAGTTTTCGAATGCCTCCAGCCCCTCGCCTGGGAAAGGCTCCAGGGTACGGAGGACAGGGGGAAATACCCCCCCGAGGGATGGAAAATCCGCAGCCAGGGATGGTTGGGGGTGAGTAGGGATAGGCTGCGGCACTAGAGTCGCTACCTCCGGGGAGAAAAGTTGATCCTTGAGCGCGGAGAAAAAGCCATCGGAGACCCGGGAATGGAGGGGAGACACCGGGCACCGCGTCCCCTCAACGCTGGGATGTGGAAGAGAAGGGGATGCTGATGGGTCTCGGCTGCGAAACCCCCCTCCAGCATCCTCCCAAGCCGACCCAGGAGGGGCGTAGGCGCCGTGCCCGGCCACCCCCGGCTCAGCCCGTGGGGATCCCTTCCAGCCAGCCCCGACCCCCTCTCCAACACCCCGGGGTGGGGAGAAGCGGCGTGGGGGGAGGGAGGGGGGTCCGTGTCCCTGAGCCCCCCATCCCCTGCTCCTGCCAGGTGTGGAGGGCAGGTACCGCTGCACCCCCGCCGGCCCTCCCGGAGCATCCTCCGGGGCATCCCTCCCGCCAGCCCCCGCTGCCCGGGCGGGGCGAGGAGGGGTGGGGGACACCTTACCTGAGAAGGCTCCTCGCTTGCTTTGGGTGGCTTTTGGTATAGATAGCTCCCTATTATTATTTTTTTTTTTCCTCCTCTCCTTTTTTTCCCCCCACTTCAGTTCTTCAGAGCAGGCGCCGCATTGACACTGCAGATGGTCTCTGTGTGTGCGTGTGTGTTTGTCTCTCTCCAATCCCAAATACTCCACGGAGGCGGAACACGGAGCCCCTTCTCTCTGCACTGGGCAAACCGTGTCTGGCTCGCNGCCCTCCCTCCCCCCTCCCCGCCTCTAAATCAGCAAGGAGAGGGAGAAGCAGGCAGCCGAGCTGGCAGGCGGGATGCAGGCAGGGGATGCGCTACGGGGCCATGCCCGGCTCTGAGCCCGGCTCCTCGGCTGCCCGCCTGCCGGGGAGGGCTCGCACTGCGGCTGTCTCGCCAGCCCTTCCTCCCCAACCAACACTCCTCCTCTTCCAATGGTGGCTGCGGAGCGGGCTTTGAGACCCAGGCTCTTTTGCAAACACAAGGCAGACGCGCTCACACACACACACACACACACACACATACACATACACACACACACACACACACACACACACACACACACATACACACACACACACACACATATACACACACCCCTCTCCCAAAACCAGCCGGAGAAGGTGTGGAAGTGCGGTGACAACGCGAGCCCAGCACGCCAGAGAGGGAGAATAATCATTTAGAAAGATAAAAAAAAAGATATAAAAATCCCTTTTTTATATTTTTTCTCTTTCTTTCCTTTTTTTTTTAGGGGAAGGGGGGATTTTTCCCTTTCTTTTTCCCTTTTTTTTCTCTTTGCAGACAGAGTGGCCGATTGCTCCTCGTTTCTCCAGCTCACCCACCTCTGTGAGAGGAGAGAAGGTGGAGGGGTTATCTTTGAAGGGGTAACCCCAAAGCTGTTTTTCGTCGTCTGGAAGTTTGCAGGGTGGGGAGGGATGAAGGCGGTGGGAACAGGGTTGGGAACGGGAGTGGAGCCGCCGCCTCCTCCGAGCGCTCCCGGAGGCTGCGATCGCTGCCGCAGCCGCTCTCCCCACACATACACACACACTGCCTTGATAGCTCCGGCTGCCTTCCCTCGCTCTTACTCACTACTGACACCTAGGATCTCCAGGCTGGTTGGGCTAACTGGGAAATGTCTCTGCCCTCCGAAAGAAAAGAAAAAAAAAATAATAAATAAATAAAAAGCAAGCCTGAAAAATAATGAAACAATTCAAGGAATCGAACGCATCTCGCTGGCTCCTTCCAGCACCTCCCCACAACAGCCCATCCCCGCATCTGCCTCCCTTTTCCCTCTCCAGTATGTGCCCAGTAGCTCTCCCCCAGCTCGGACAAAACGAGGGTGAGGGGTGGGGGGGGGAAGGCGATCAGAGAGGGCGTAGGGGAGGCTCAGAGGAACATCAATCTCTCAGCTTGGGTGAGCAGTAATCCTAGAGAGCGGTTGCAAGCTGCTCTGCTCGCCGGGTCTTCATTTAATTCCTGGCAGCCGCAGGAATAGTAGTATTGAGGGTGGGGGGAGAGGAGAAAGAGAAAGCTCTCAGTGACTCAGTGACTGAGTTTTGTGTCTGGTGGCCTGGCTTGGCCGAGCTGCCCCAAAGAGCAGAGTCTCCCTCCTAACCAAATTCATCCCTCCTACCCCGTGCAGAGACCTGAAGTCCTCTCTCTGCAGGTAATAACTGAGCTTTCCTGAGCCGAAAAGCAGAGCAAGCGGCAGATGGTGGGAAGGGAGAGCGATGCTCCCGAGGTGTTGATAGCAGCACGTAGCAACAGGGCTGCTTCTCAATAGAGAGGAGCCCTGACGCCGCGGGGATGGGCGTCTCGCAAAGGTCTAGGGAAGAGGGGAAGCGGCTGGGGAGAACTCTTCTACTTCCAGGGGTGTTTGGCCATACTCACATCAGGGCAGGGAGGGGAAAACCCCGGCGGGGGGTGGGGATGGGAGTGGGGGTGCAGGCGCAACAATTCTACATCTTCACCCTACCCCACACGAGATGAAAGCACCCAGCAGGGATGCAGGGGGTGGCTGGTAAAGGGTGTCCCACTTCTCGTGGCTGTGATCAGAGGCAGGAATTGCCTCTCAGAAGGTGCACCGTCCAGCACGAAGCACAGCACCACTTCCCCCCTCCCTCCTCCTCCCCACAGCCTCTGCCATTCACAGAAAACAATCAGCCTTAAGCCAAGCTTCGTATTTTTAATTATCTCAAATTGATGCCACCAAACACGGGGGCTGGGGGCTGTCTATTTGCATCCTCCAAGACATTTATTTTTAAACAATATCATGTTTTCCTCAAACCAAGTTTTATCTCCCCAGCATGTGTGTGTGTGTGTTTTGCCTGAGCTCTGCTTTACATTTCCTGATGGATGGATGGGGATTCAGAGCCTGTCTTTTTGGGTTTGTTGGTTTTGGTGTTTTTTTTTTTTCCTCCCTCTCTTTTTAAGGTGGTGCCTAAAATGTATTTATTATTCCTTATCTCCTGCCTCTTGCAAGGAGTCATTTGTTTTCATTCAGAGAAATGAATCCTATGTGAAGCCTGAAGAGTAATAACACAGCGAAATGACAACGGAAGAGCGAGACGGAAACCTGAGAGATACAATGGCAGGTTAGTAACCTCTAAAGATCACTGCTGTTGTGAGCAGTGCAAGTATTATTTCATGTCCAGTCTGGCTTGCAGCTCGTGGTTTGCAGCTCCATTTAATAAAACATATGGAAATCTCTGGGAAATTTGGCCTTGCATTTAAAACCAGGCTCTTCTGTTAAAAAAAAAAAAAAAAGAGGGATAATCTGAGTACACTGAGATTACTTCCCACTGTCTGGCAGGGAGGAAGAAATTAATATGAATTCTTTCTGCTTCTTAAGACAATGGCATGAGTCAATATATCCCTGTTCTGTTTGGGTTCATAAAGGAGTGAGTGACAAATGAGACTTTATTTATAGGCCTTTTCATGAACTAGGCAGCGGGGGCGGAAAAGGGTTAGGGCTGGAAAACCCAAGTGACCTCCCCTGACCTGTGAATAGCTGCAGTAAAAGGGCCCAAGGACTAGGAGGGTTCAGGCTCACCCTGTTGTCATCGAGGGAATATTTTGCCCCCAGATATGATGACAGCAGAGATACCTCTGGAGAAGTGCCAGACATCCCCACTACTCTACTCCCAGGGGAAATCCCAGTGAGACTCAGCATGAAACAGTACCAAAGCTGCTCTCAGCATCGTCTGGGAAGAGACAAAATCATGCTGCATCCATTCAAACGACCTCCCTTGCCTGATTTCCCCTCAGACAGCCCTTTTGGTCCCTACTGAAGTCCTGGGTGCCACCAGCACTGCCACAGCCTTCTGCAGTTCCTTGCTGGTGAGCTGCACATGCATCCTTTCTTTTTATTCCCTGTCACCCGAGCTACACACAGTGGTCACTTCCAACAGCACTCCAAGAACAGAAAACACCTATTTTTTTCCGAGGACGTTCATGTCTGTGCTTTGAGATACCAATAACAAAGCAGAGGAGCCAATTTAAAAGCAAAAGAGAAATCTAAGGAGTTGAGATTGGGGGGAATGGGGGGAAGGGGGTGTTAACTATTCTTTTATTCCTCTACCATTTTACAAGTTTATTAAATCAACCTGGTATCGAAGTTGCTAAAAGCTGGAGCTGCTTATTACAGCTCCGGGCTGGATAGGAGGGAAAGCATCGCTAAAAAAATCCTCAGTCGCTAAAAACCTACATCGCAGCGCCATCTGCAGCGACCGCGCTTGCTGACAGCTCTGGGAAGCCCTAAAAACCGGCTGAAAGCTTCCCCACGCCTCCCCAAAAACAAAGCCCAAGGAGAGAGGCTTATTGAGCTTATTCCCTCCAGCTCTTTCTGCCCTCTGGTCTTTCAGGCGTTGGAGGTTTAAACAACTTGTCCCTCCTCTCTGCTGTCCTGAGTGGTTGTAATCGCTTCTGTCACTGACAAAGGATGGCTTTATCATGTTTTTGGAGGGGGGGAAAACAAGTGATTGTGATTCTGAATTCATTGGTTCGAGGCTCTGCGTTGTCAGTCCTGGCACCTCGGGGAAGGGTGGGATGAGCTCTGCCCCTAAGGGCAAGCTTTCAGTCTAAGTGCTGCCTGCTGGGGATTGTTGTGGTATCAGGTTGGTGGCGGTTTTACCAGCTTCAGGAAGATTCATGTGGATAGAAAAATAAGATAAAAGTGCTATTAAAAACCCCTAAATCAACCCAAAGCTGCCAGAGAAGAAGTTGGCAGTGAAGAGCAGGACTATGTCAACTTAGTCTCCAGCCACTGCTTGGACTCTTTTGGTCAGAGCCTCCTTGCAACCAATTTCTAATGATGGGTGGAGAAAAAAATCCTTGAGAGTGTCCATCCAAACCATCCTCCATTTGTGCTTCGTCCAACACACCTTTGAAGGTTTGCAAATTGATTTATCTGAGAAACCTGGGGTGGCCCAGCATGGAGCAGGAGCTGGGCAAGGTACCTTTTCTCTTCTGCCACTGATTTACTGCGCAGCTTCTAGCAACTCTTTCAAGGTCCCTTCCAACCCTTAAGACTGATTCTGTGATTCCATGACAGATGTACTTTTTTGAGGGGGAAGGCAAGGGAGTAGATTCCTTAGTGGGACATTTATTAAATACCCCTTTTCATCAGTTATCTACCATTTCTCCTTTCCCCCAACCCTTTACTAGCTATGATCGAGAGTTATCTACCATCTCTCCTTTCCCCTAAGCCTTTACCAGCTATGATGGAGTGTGATCTATGATGGAGTGTGATTTTGTTTTTATCACCTGTTTGGATGATTTTTGAGCACAGTAAAATGTTCTTTCATATTGTTCCAGGGAAAGAAAACCCAGCAACTGACAAGAGCCACAAACTTGCAGGGGCTGACTGTCCCCTCCCTTGGCTTTATCATCAGGGTTCCTTCCCATCAGTATATACTTTATTCTGTGTTAGCATCTGGTTTCAGACATGAGGTCACCAACCCCAGATGAGTTTCAGGAAGCTTTCCAGAGTCATTCAGCCCATGTTTTCTTGTCATTTCAATACCCTTGCCTCCCTTCCCATTTGCTCTTCTCAGTTCCCCTGGTTCCCCTCATCTCTACCTTGCCAGCAAGGTGCCACTCATAGGTAGAGCCTGTCCTTCAGAGCAGACCTAGGGATGAGAGAGATGCTCATTTCACATCCTCTGTCTACCTGGAGGCAATTTATGATGTACTGAGGCCAACAGCATCATCTTCCCAACCCATCTGCCCTCTCCCAACCTCCCTCCACCAACTCACCCCCACNATGCTCATTCCACATCCTCTGTCTACCTGGAGGCAATTTATGATGTACTAAGGCCAACAGCATCATCTGCACATCTTCCCAACCCATCTGCCCCCTCCCACCCCCCCCCCACCCCCTCCCCCCCCCCCCCCCCCTCCCCCCCCCCCCCCCCCTCCCCCCCCCCCCCCCCCTCCCCCCCCCCCCCCCCCTCCCCCCCCCCCCCCCCCTCCCCCCCCCCCCCCCCCTCCCCCCCCCCCCCCCCCATTTAAAACTCCCCAATGAACCATTTTTCTCCTTCCTTCAAATATTTGTCGACCATTATCACCTCTGGTCACACCCAGGCTGTCATTTGTCCAAACAAAACAGAAGGAGGACGGCCACAGAAGAGGGGCAGATGGACAGAGGCAGGGTGAAATGAGAGCCAGGGGAGCAGTCAGGCCATAATGATAAGGAGAAGTATAAAACACAGGCTGGGGCTGTCGAATTAAATGAGGAGATGCCTGAGAGGGGCTACTTCAAACTCCAGGAGATGAGCAAAAGGGGATAATGTGGAAGCAGGCAGGTGGAGTGATAAGATACAACCAGAAAAAGTCAGACAAATTCATTGTTTTGGTTTTTTTTTTCCTTTTGGAGGACAATGCAGGTGGGAAGAGCAATGAATCCCTGCTGGAGAAGGTTGGAGAGCAAGGGAAAGGGGAGATAAAGAGCAGGGAGGTTGCAGAGGTGGAAGGGGTGAGATGGAGAAATGGACAGAGAGGCAGAGGAAAGGGGGGTCAGGGACATGCAGGAGGAGCTGGACACTGACACTTGAGGCACATGGAGTCAAAACAGGCTGCTGGATTCAGCCAGGGAGAAGCAGCACTCAAATCAGAAGAAATCCAAACAAAAATAAAACAGCCTTAAGAAGGGAAGGGTCTAATCCAGAGATTAGGGCTTTAATTTGAGATCTGAGAGGCTGGGTCAGGCTCACGGCTGCAATGCAGCTCCTGGGTGATGCTGTAAATGCAGAGGAGACAGGACAGGAATCAGTCTGGACTTGCAGGGATGTTTTTTTCTCAGAGGTTCCCAGCCCTTACAACTGCTAATAAATCTGGGAGGATGTTTCAGGAAGTTTACTTTATATACTTTATATACTTCACAGCTAATCCAACCTCTCAGCTAATTGCAGGTGTTAGTCACAGCTGCTTCTGGATTGGAGGAATTCATCAAGCCTCTTTTCTTTTCCTCACTCAGACAACATCCCCCCTCCAGCCACCTACTTCTGCAGAACTTTTTTAGGAACAAGACCGTCTCGTTGCCTGTCAAATATAGCTGAAGCTGCCCCAAATCAGCTATGGGCACCAGGAGATAGCAGGGTGGCAAAAGGTGTGTTTTGTTAGCACACAGGGCTAAAAGAAAACTAAAACACTACAAGAAAACCAAGCCCAACGTTTATGATTATTTAGGGGGTTGGAACTCCTGATTTTTAAGCTAACTGCATAGAAATAGAAGGGAGGGAGAAGAGGGAAGGCTAGCCTGGATGTTTTTAGCATGTGGGGTTGGAAGCACATGGACTTTCCCACTTAGTGAACGTGGGAGACAGAGAGGGGGAGAATCATAAGCTCATCTAGGGGATGTTGTGGGAACCCCAGTGAAGAATAGCTATTCTTATATGTCATCTTCATCACCATGGTATCAGAAAGGAAGAACAGAAGGAGGAATGACAGAAAGCGGTGGGAAGTGGAGTAGGGTGACTGAAGGAGAGACAAGAAAGGGAAATGCAAGCTATTTCCCTGATGAATGGTAAACAGTCGATACCTGGTCACTCTGGCACCCTGAGTTTAGAGGCAGGCCAATCCTGTTAGGCCCTTTATAAAGCATCTCTTAAAATGCCTTCATATTTGCAAGAGCATGTCCTCTGCATAATGCCGAAGTGGGGGGTTTTCAATCAGCCATTCCTAAAAGCTTTTACAAAATCATATATGTATGCTTATAGGAAAACAGTACAGCTGCCTTCCCCACTCTGTTAGCTGGTAGGGCCTGTATGAAACAGCCTTGATTTGCTTTCTTGTTATCTCATGCTGGGTGGATTCATCTGTGGTAAAAAGAGACTGCACTGGATAATCACAGAATCCCCAAATGGTGGGGGTGGGAAGGGCCCTGCAGAGCTCATCCAGCCTCAGCCCCTGCTAAAGCGGGTTCCCCTCACTCAGGGGGCACAGGAATATGTCCAGATGGAGTTGGAAACCTCCTAAGAAGGAGCCTCCACATCCTCCCTGGGCATCCTGGGCCAGGGCTCCCTCACCTCAGCACCAAAGAAGCTTCTCCTCCTGTTGCAGTGACACTTTCTTTGTTTCAATTTNAAAACTCCCCAATGAACCATTTTTCTCCTTCCTTCAAATATTTGTCGACCATTATCACCTCTGGTCACACCCAGGCTGTCATTTGTCCAAACAAAACAGAAGGAGGACGGCCACAGAAGAGGGGCAGATGGACAGAGGCAGGGTGAAATGAGAGCCAGGGGAGCAGTCAGGCCATAATGATAAGGAGAAGTATAAAACACAGGCTGGGGCTGTCGAATTAAATGAGGAGATGCCTGAGAGGGGCTACTTCAAACTCCAGGAGATGAGCAAAAGGGGATAATGTGGAAGCAGGCAGGTGGAGTGATAAGATACAACCAGAAAAAGTCAGACAAATTCATTGTTTTGGTTTTTTTTTTCCTTTTGGAGGACAATGCAGGTGGGAAGAGCAATGAATCCCTGCTGGAGAAGGTTGGAGAGCAAGGGAAAGGGGAGATAAAGAGCAGGGAGGTTGCAGAGGTGGAAGGGGTGAGATGGAGAAATGGACAGAGAGGCAGAGGAAAGGGGGGTCAGGGACATGCAGGAGGAGCTGGACACTGACACTTGAGGCACATGGAGTCAAAACAGGCTGCTGGATTCAGCCAGGGAGAAGCAGCACTCAAATCAGAAGAAATCCAAACAAAAATAAAACAGCCTTAAGAAGGGAAGGGTCTAATCCAGAGATTAGGGCTTTAATTTGAGATCTGAGAGGCTGGGTCAGGCTCACGGCTGCAATGCAGCTCCTGGGTGATGCTGTAAATGCAGAGGAGACAGGACAGGAATCAGTCTGGACTTGCAGGGATGTTTTTTTCTCAGAGGTTCCCAGCCCTTACAACTGCTAATAAATCTGGGAGGATGTTTCAGGAAGTTTACTTTATATACTTTATATACTTCACAGCTAATCCAACCTCTCAGCTAATTGCAGGTGTTAGTCACAGCTGCTTCTGGATTGGAGGAATTCATCAAGCCTCTTTTCTTTTCCTCACTCAGACAACATCCCCCCTCCAGCCACCTACTTCTGCAGAACTTTTTTAGGAACAAGACCGTCTCGTTGCCTGTCAAATATAGCTGAAGCTGCCCCAAATCAGCTATGGGCACCAGGAGATAGCAGGGTGGCAAAAGGTGTGTTTTGTTAGCACACAGGGCTAAAAGAAAACTAAAACACTACAAGAAAACCAAGCCCAACGTTTATGATTATTTAGGGGGTTGGAACTCCTGATTTTTAAGCTAACTGCATAGAAATAGAAGGGAGGGAGAAGAGGGAAGGCTAGCCTGGATGTTTTTAGCATGTGGGGTTGGAAGCACATGGACTTTCCCACTTAGTGAACGTGGGAGACAGAGAGGGGGAGAATCATAAGCTCATCTAGGGGATGTTGTGGGAACCCCAGTGAAGAATAGCTATTCTTATATGTCATCTTCATCACCATGGTATCAGAAAGGAAGAACAGAAGGAGGAATGACAGAAAGCGGTGGGAAGTGGAGTAGGGTGACTGAAGGAGAGACAAGAAAGGGAAATGCAAGCTATTTCCCTGATGAATGGTAAACAGTCGATACCTGGTCACTCTGGCACCCTGAGTTTAGAGGCAGGCCAATCCTGTTAGGCCCTTTATAAAGCATCTCTTAAAATGCCTTCATATTTGCAAGAGCATGTCCTCTGCATAATGCCGAAGTGGGGGGTTTTCAATCAGCCATTCCTAAAAGCTTTTACAAAATCATATATGTATGCTTATAGGAAAACAGTACAGCTGCCTTCCCCACTCTGTTAGCTGGTAGGGCCTGTATGAAACAGCCTTGATTTGCTTTCTTGTTATCTCATGCTGGGTGGATTCATCTGTGGTAAAAAGAGACTGCACTGGATAATCACAGAATCCCCAAATGGTGGGGGTGGGAAGGGCCCTGCAGAGCTCATCCAGCCTCAGCCCCTGCTAAAGCGGGTTCCCCTCACTCAGGGGGCACAGGAATATGTCCAGATGGAGTTGGAAACCTCCTAAGAAGGAGCCTCCACATCCTCCCTGGGCATCCTGGGCCAGGGCTCCCTCACCTCAGCACCAAAGAAGCTTCTCCTCCTGTTGCAGTGACACTTTCTTTGTTTCAATTTGTGCCCATTACCCCTTGTCCTGGCACTGGGCAATACAGAAAAAAAGACTGGCCCCATCCTCTTGATCCCTTCAAGTATTGATCAGCATTGATAAGATCTTCTCTCGGTCTTCTCTAGGCTGAACAACCCCAGGTCTCGTAGCCTTTCCTCCTCACAGAGATGCTCCAGTCCCCTCAGCATCTCAGCATCCCTCCTCTGAACTCTCTGGAGGGTATCTTTGAAGAGCTTTGACCCCTTTTGCAGTGCCATAAACTGATGGTGCAACACCTCAAGAGTACAAATTTTATTCTTGTTTCTAAAACCTATTTTTTTTACCTCCTTTCATCTCTGTACAAATTTGTATACAAATTGTCAAGCAGGACAGTGGTCTGTGAAGAGTAAATTTCAGCCTTTGCTCATCCACTGAGGATGCTTGGGAGGACGCTTGGAAACACCATCAAATTAAAATCTTGGAGAAGAAGCTTCCTTTGTAAAGGGGAACACTTTCTGTGATACTCCTATGGGTGTTGCCATCATTGGTCAGAGAATCAGAGAATGGTAGGGTTGGAAGGGACCTTTAGAGATCATCCAGTCCAACCCCCCTGCAGAAGCAGCTCCCACCAACATCAGGTCACACAGGAACATGTCCAAGTGGGTTTGGAAGCCTCCAAGGAAGGAGCCTCCACACCCTCCCCGGGCAGCCTGGGCCAGGGCTTCATCACCCTCACAGTGATGTTTACTTCATGTCTGTATCATGCTGAGATTTCCACTTCTCTGCTTCCTCCACTTTGCAACTTCACAGGAAGATCTTCAGCTGCTGCAAAAAAAGGGGCATGACTGAGCCCTCTTGCACTCCTGTTTATTTCAGCTACCTTCCACCATGCTCCCAGAGCATCACATGCTGCTTCCAGGAATCTGCTCATTCCAGATCCTCCTCACGTTTCAGATCATCTGCAACACCTATCTCTTTCCCATTTCTCTCTCCACCCAGACAAAGCTCTCTAGCTGTGGGGGCCTATCTCACATTATGAAGTCACTCAGCACCTTCAGTCAAGGCCTTTGAATGAAGTGGCCCAACATTATCTCTTTAAACCCAGGTCGTTTTGTACAGCTCCTGGCACACGTGTGTCTCCGTTAGGGCCTTTGAATTAAATAGCTCCACTCCATCTCTTTGAAGCCATTTGACTTCTCACCCAAGCAACTTGGCAGCAGCATCCCTTCCCCCTTCCCTCTCCTCCTCCTCCTAACACCTTTTGTGCAAACCACCACCAGAAAGAAAAGCTGCTGGAGGTGTAAGCTGGCCACGTGTGTGTTGTAACCCTTTAGTGTTGTAACCCTTTATTATCTGGGGGAGCCTCACTCAAATGCACAGAGAGATAACGTGAAAGGAATGATTCGTTCTGCCTGATCTGGAGCTGCCTCTGCAAGATAAATGCCGAGGCAAATCAGAAGCATTTAATCAAAAGATGAACCACCTCAAGATGTGTGTGTGAGGGGGAAGTTTTCCCTCCTAAAGAAGCAAAGCTTGGTCCTGTCACAGCATATTATTTTGCCAGCATTATCTCTGTTATTTCTAAATCATTCCATTTAGTGCTGGTGATGGGGAGGAGGGCTGAGATATCAAATCAAATCAATTAGAGTGACCCAACAAACTCGTGTTTGCATTGGGAGATTCAACATGGCAGCAAATCTAGCTGAGGACAAATTGCATTCAAATTCATTTATGGGAAATAATTTGGGGCATATCAGGTTTGTTTAGGATCAATTTTAATAAGCTAAAATAAAGTCGAGGCAGTGGGTGATACCATCAGCCACTCAAAAGCCAACTTTGATAGAGGTTTATACAGCTGAATGACAGTTACTTTCCAAGCCATCATTAGAAAAGCTGTGGGGTTTTTTTTCTTCGAGTGGCTTGGACAATTAAAAGAGCACCTCAATTACAGCTGCTGGAAATATTAGTAATGAATAAATTATCCAGTGGGTTTGACCCTCCCTTCCTTCACAACATTTCCAAGTAATTAAATTCCTTGCCACATTTTGAGATGTTGTGTTTAAATTCATCTGCAGCAGAGGATCAGCAAAAGTGGGTGAGCCCTGCTTCATCCAGTCAGCTGGTGCAAAGAGCAGCGTTGCAGGCTGTTCTCAGTGATGGACAATGGTAGGACAAGGGGCGATGGGGACAAGTTGGAACAGCAGAGGTTCCAAAGAAATACAAGGAAGTGCTTCTTCCCTGTTGAGGTGAGGGAGCACTGGCAGGGGCTGCCCAGATGAGCTGTGGAGTCTCCTTCTCTGGAGACATCCCAAACCCAGCTGGATGAGTTCCTGTGTGACCTACTCTAGGTGGTCCCTCTGGCAGAGGGGTTGCACTGGATGAGCTTTCCAGGTCCCTTCCAGCCCTTAACAGTCTGTGATTTTTGTGATAGATCAAGTATGAAGGTTTTTGTATGGGGATCCAAAACCAGGTTATATTTTGCAAGTGTTTTTCTGGCATATCTTGCACAGGCTAGATAAACTACATGTACAGGAGCACATCCTGCATGTAGAAGTCTTCAAGCCTAGAGAGGATGGATGTCTGCCCATGTCCCATGTGCAGCCCAGAACATCACCTGGCAGACTAAATCAACAGGAGAGATTCAAGAACACCAGTTGAGTCTTCATTGAAAGAAAATTGACAGAGTCTTGGCTGTGTTCCAAATTGAATGTGAATGCTCTGTCCCCATGCTCTGTCCAGTCCAGGGTCAGGTTTGCTTGCTGAGGCTGGAAGCATTTCAGCATAGGAGCTCACTCCTGCAACACAGCAAAGCAAATCCAATGAGGATCTTCACTAGGGAAACAATTTTGGACCAACATAGATTGCTGGGCAACATCACCAGCCCTACCAATACCACAGCCCTGCCTTCACCCACCACAGGACTCAGAGCACTGACCAGGATAAAACTATGCAGCTAAAAAGACGTTGTAATCTGTCATCAGCTTCCCCCACGTCACACTGGCTGTACCAGGACATCTAAAACAAATACCATTTAATCCAGGACACAAATCCTAGTCCTCCTAGTTTTTATTAGCCTGATTTAAGTGTGACTTTTACTCCCTCCCTAGTAACCTTTACCTCATAGGAGATCAGCATCTGATGGCCAAGAGTTGGCAGCACCCATCTCTTCCCGCTTCAGCCACATGAGCTTGAGACTTCAAAATGGTACGAGCCAGCCCATAAGACATTACAGATATTTAAAGGTTTCTCAGTGCTTTATGGATCTTTAATCAGGAGCTTTTACCACTTAATTAAAAAGCTACAGGAGTTGTCCTTTTTTTCTGAAAGATCTCTCTGTGGTTGAGGGGAATTAGATGACATGAAACTCAATATATCCTTCATGTCCTGGGATCACAGCCCTCTCTGGAGCTGAGGCAGAGAGAGTGGGCAACAGGAGAAATAATACATCACTTCTTTTTTTTCTTATGACTTTAAGATCCTGCAGTGATTTAAGGTGATAAATTAACCTCCTTTACTTTCAAGGAGCTTGAGAAACCATGCAAGATGCATCAGAGGATCATGCTAAAGATGCAACAGGCAGCATCCCACAGAGAAAACGTACCAAGCAGCAGATAGAAAGGTCAAATGAAGAAGACAGTGACAGAAGCCAAGTCTATCCTCCTCCACATCCCTCCTTGTGATACTCTCCTGGCAGGTGGGGGAGTGCTCTCCAAATCCCTGCTGAGGCTGAGAAGAGTAGAGGGTTTGGGTTTGGGATGCATAGCACCTAGCTCAGGCAGCACTTTGCTGCAGATATGCCTCAGCCAACACTCAGGAGCTGTGTGTACCTTGGATAAGATGCTAGAATATTCCCCACAAGACTAAAAAAGGACTGGTATTTTTTTTTTCCTGCTGAGAAACAAAGCATATTCAGAGAAGAGTATCTTAAATATGAACAATTCCAGTTAAATGAGATGAGTCCTGCCCTGTGACTGATGCAGCAGAAGGAAAACAACCCTATGAGCTTCTTCCTGGGACACCTTCTCATAGTTACTGCTCAGGGAACATTTTGTGATTTCTAAAGAGCAGAAAAGCCCTGAAGGAAAAGTGGAGAGTCTCTCCCCACACGCTGCTGTCCCTGAGGCTGGGCAGCTTGAGAGCTCCAATCTCACACAGCCACAGGTTGAAAAAGTACTTCTACCATTGCCAGAACAACCCAGGAAGAAATGGCTTTTCTTTTCTTTCCCTGACAATTTTATTATACATCTGAAATAAAACCAACTGCCAGCTTGATCTCATTAATATAATGTGTGGTGAAGATGGTTCTGGGCACCAGCAAGGCTCAGCTTTGCCTTGGCAGGCTGGTGACCTTGAGGTGGGAGCATACTCCTGCTTCCACTACTTCTCAAGTTTAGACTTAGTTTTGGAGCTGTTTGCATCAAGGGCTGCCTCTCATTATGTATGTGGGTGCTGCCTGGCATAACAGAGTTTTGGTCTTGCTTGTGGCCTCTGCAGCTCTTCTAGTACAAATAATAATTTCCATTCCATCTCTTCTTTTGTTTGCTACTGATCTATATTAAACAGTTGGCGATTACTACATTTATGGGTGATTATTGCACTTAGGCTGTGTTAAATCTAAATGTTTGTTTATCTTTATGTGGTCCCTGTGTATATTTTTTGCATGGCTTTTTAACTTTATGTATTGCAGAGTTCCTTAATTATAAAATCAATACATATTTCAAACTTATGACTGTTGCAGAGATAGAAACCCACACAAGGTCCCTGTCTGGATGCAACAATGATTCCTTTCTTGAGCTTGTGGCAGTACACAAATCTCAGCTACAGGAATCAACAGACTTGTTTCGTTTCTTTGGGGTTGGGGTGGGGTTTTTTTGGTGCTAGTAGCAATTAATTCTTTGTTAGCTTGGCTCACTCTCTGTTTCTCATCAAAGCTTTCCTCTTGCAAGCTGTTCCCCTCAGGCAGACTGTCATCTCCCCAGAGGTTTGTTAACTTGAGTGAAAGTCACGATCAGTGGAAGTCACTGCCCAATGGTTCCTGTTGAATCAAGGCTTGGAGAAGTGGGTTCAGAACCCAGCTCTGTCACAGGTGTCTTGAGTCGCCTACACCAAAGAGAAGTCCTGAATGGAACATCTCTGTTATACCACCTCATGTCACCTTTCTTCCAGCACCTCATGTCTTCTGGTGGTGATGCACTGCCAATTGTAAGTTCCAGACTTTCAATCATAGAATGGTAGAGGTTGGAAGAGACCTTTAGAGATCATCCAGTCCAATCCCCCTGCAGAAGCAGGTCTCACCTAGACCAGGTAGCATAAGAACATGTCCAGGTTCAGCTTGGAGAAAAGAATCCTGAGGGAAGGTCTCATTAACACTAAGAAGTATTTAAATGTAGATGAGGAGTCACTTGTTTTTTTCTATTGTCTCAAGAGACAGGACAAGAGGTAAAGGGCACAAACTGGAGCACATTAAGTTCCACTTAAACATAAGGAAAAGCTACTCGACTGTAAGGGTGAGGGACCCCTGGCACAGGCTGCCCAGAGAGGTTGTGGAGGCTTTCAAAACCTGCCTGGATGCATTCCTGCGTGACCTGATCTAGGTGGACCTACTTTAGATTTGAGCTGGATGATCTCTAAAGGTCCATTCCAACCCCTACCATTCTATGATTCTATGATCAAAGCATATCCTGCAATGTCATACCTCAGATTATGAGCTCAGAGAAAAGGAGCTGCACTTTGCTCACTGCCCATTCAAGGGAAGAGAGGGAAGATGTCCTGCTGGGGTCACAAAGAAGAGTTTTTATTCATGATTCTGTGATAGGCCATTCTGCAGCCCCAGTCTTCTGAAGTGACTTGCCCGAGGACACTAGACACAGCCTTGTGTCTTACTCTAATGCAGCAGCAGCAGCACCAATATATAGGGGGAAGCAAGTTCATGTGCAAACTCTGCAAAAATGTGGCAGGACACAGTTCCAAAGTGCCCACCAGGTTATGTGACTGCAGAAGGTAAAAAGGATTCTGTATTACCCTGTCCTGTGAAGGAATGAGACTGAACTGAGCATCAAAACCATCTCTCCAGCACTCTGGGGACAACACACGATACCCAAAGCATACAGTTACTTGATTCAAGCTCTACTTACTGCTTCACCTTGGCCATGCCTCAGTTTTCTCCATAGTATGGTTTATGTAATGTCATATGAGAGGATAGAATTAGAATCATAGAATTACAGAATGATAGGGGTTGGAAGGGGCCTTTAGAGATCATCCAGTTCAACCTCCCAGCTGAAGCAGGTCCCACCTAAATCAGGCCACACAGGAACATGTCCAAGGAGGGTCTTGAAAAACTCCAGAGAAGCAAACATCAGTATTATACAATCATCAAGACTTCTCTCCAAACCAAGAGTCTTGAAGCTCCTCCAGACAACTGGAAGCTGTGTATTGATAAAGACATCAGGAGATGCTCACTGCCTGGTGCTTGTTGCTGCTGTCTGTCAATGAGGAGCTGCAAACCTCCCATGGAGGCTGGAGCTGTAGTCACTCAGGTAAACACAAGCTAATCAACAACCTGCATTAAAGAAATGTAGTCAGGTGATGACCCCAATTTCTTCTATTCCAGGCTAAATTTCTCTAGCTGCAGCTCACATCATCTCTAATGCTTTCTTCCTTTGCCACTTATATCTAATTAGGATCTGTGCTCACAAGGAGCTGAAGCATCTGTAATTAAACTACACTATAGAGCCAGGAGTGAGCTGTAGGGAAGAGTTCACTTATGTGGCTGAGTGTGGGAGTTTTTGGCATGAATGGAGGCCAGGGATTCATGCGAAAATGATCAGCAGGTCTTTTATCATGGACAAAAAGCTGTTAGGAGTCCTAGAAATGCATGTTGATGGAGACACACACTCCTTTCCAAAGTGTTGCCCAGTGAATGGGTCTGGAGGGGGAGTCCCAGAGTTGCTAGTGATGACATGGCCAGGATTTCTGTACTATCCTATGCATGGGCATAACCAAACTGCCAGCCAGCACCCAGCTCAGCATCTTTAGTTTCACACTCATAGAATCATAGAATGGTAGGATTGGAAGGGAACTTTAGAGATCATCCAGTCCAATCCCACTATTAAAGCGGGTTCATCTAGATCAGGTCACTCAGGAATGTGTTCAGGTGGGTTTGGAAACCTCCAAGGAAGGAGAATCCACACTCTCCCTAGGCAGCCTGGGCCAAGGCTCCCTCACCTTCACAGTGAAAGAGTTTTTCTTTATGTTTAAATGGAAGGTTTTGTGTTCCAGCTTCATTCCATCACCCCTTGTCCTGTTGTTAGCCACCATAGAAAAAGTGCTGCCCCAACCTCCCGACACCCACCATTGAGATATTTGTAACTATGAATGAGATCCCCCCCTCATTCTCCTATTTTCTAGACTAAAAACACAATCCTGTGTTACCACTGTTTTTTTCAGAGGGGAAAAAGAGGAAGGAGAGAAAATTCATGCTTGCACATAACATTAACTATCCCTAAAAGCCCAATATAAATGTATTCTATGCCAATACAGGTGAATCCATGTCCCCAGCAGAGATAATAAGCAATAACAATATTGTGTTTGGGAATGTGCACATCTGAGATCAACCTCGACTATTGATTTTATTTCTTGATTGAAATCTCCCCTTTAATCACACCAGTTCCACCCAGAGAAAATATCACCACCACCATGTTAAATCTCAAGCAGCCTGGAGCAAGTGATTCATAAAATTATTGAAAAAGGGACAAGAAAACACCTCATTTAGCCAAAAATTATTCAGCATCAGTATGCAGCCCTCACTCTACCCAGTGCCAACTCAGAGCTACCTTTTTCATGCTGAATCAGGAACAGCAAGGGGTTGTAATTGCTACTCTTGAGTAGGATGAAAACAAGAAAGAGCTCCCAGATCCAATTGCAATTCTAAAGGAAAGGTAGGGGCATAATTGACGTCCAAAAGCAGCCTGTAGATCTAAGTCCCAACACCAACCAGTCAGGCATTGCTGAGTCTCCCTGGCCTTGAGTGGTCAAAAAGCTTACAGCCCATTGGGGAAACCTCAATGGGTTGTAATTTACTTACAGCATTGAAACACACCAGTGACAGAGGCATCCCAGGGACTGTGTAATGTGAAAAAGACACATTCCAGCAATGACTTTTCTTCTTTCTTTCTTTGTTTCCTTTGAAGGAAAAGCTGATCTTCATGGTTTCAATTCCTTTTCACCCAATCGCTGCCCGAGGTTGAGGTGGGGTTTTCAGTATGGGCATGAATTCAAAGGGGGCACTAAATGTATGTTTATGTGCTAAAACATGTATCAATGCAGGCCACAAGAAATGGGCTGCAAAGCAGTGCATGGAGCTAATTTTACCAAGGGAGAGAAGGAGTTCACGAGTTCACTTACACAGTTTATAAGGTCAGTGCAATCCCTCACTAGGAATCATTTGCATCTAAATAACTTCACAGAATCACAGAATCAAACATACTCACATGTATTCTATGCCAATACAGGTGAATTCATGTCCCTAACAGAGATAATAAGCAATAACAATCACAGAATCATAGAATGGTAGGGTTGGAAGGGACCTTTAGAGATCATTCAGTCCAATCCCACTGTTAAAGCGGGTTCACCTAGATCAGGTCGCTCAGGAATGTGTCCAGGTGGGTTTCGAAACCTCCAAGGAAGGACCCTCCACACTCCCCCTGGGCAGCCTGGGCCAGGGCTCCCTCACTCAAACACTCAAACAGTTTCTTCTTATGTTTCAATGGTACTATTTGTGTTGCAGTTTCATCCCATCACCCCTTGTCCTGGTGCTAGATACAAAAGAAGAAGTGCCGCCCAAGCTCCTGACACCCAACAGTGAGATATTTGTAACTAGGAATGAGATCCCCCTGAGCTCAGTCTCCTCTTCTCCAGACTAAACAGCCCCAGGTCCCACAGCCTTTCCTCAGCAGGAAGATGCTCCAGTCCCCTGAGCATCTTGGTGGCCCTGCACTGGCCTCTCTCCAGCAGTTCCCTGTCCCTCTGGAGCTGAGGAGTCCAGAACTGGCCACAGGACTCCAGATGAGGCCTCAGCAGCTCTGGCAGAGCAGAGGGGCAGCACAACCTCCCTTGAGCTGCTGCCCACACTCTTCTTGCTGCCCCCAGGCTGCCATTGGCTTCTTGCCCACGAGGGCACATTACCGGCTCATGTTTAGCTTATTATCAACCACAACCCCCAAATCCCTCTCCCAGAGCTGCTCTCCAGCAGGTCAACCCAAAATGTTTTTTTTCTGAAGCAAACTCTACATCTTCCAGGTGGAAATCTATACAAGAAGAGAAATGTGGCCTCCTGAACATGTAACTAGAATCCAGGACTGGCCAATATTCTTAGTACTGAGAGAATCAGAAGCTACAAGTTTGCTGAGTAATATTGGGAAAGGCATTTCCAGTTCCAGTCTTCCTCCTTCTGTGATAGCTGGAAGGAAATGGTTCACATAACTTTACCCACACTTATTTTAGGAAATCAATCCAGGAAGATATTTGAGGTTTTGATAGTTTTCCAAAGGCAAGGCAGGATTTTTTTTTTCCCCTCAATCTGGAAGACATCTCCTGGGACAGCAACGTGACTTCCAAGCCTCCTCTTGAACCCATCATCCTTCGTGCACTTCCAGATAATCTCCCTTCAAGTTTTGAGGCTGCAGGCACTTTTCCAAGAAGAGCTGTAATACCTGCAACACACAGGTCTTGCCTGAGCTCCTCATACCTTGGAGAAACAGACTTACATCCCAGTAACTTAGCCATGCTGAGGAATTTAGGACATATCTGCACAGTCTGCAGGGCTGGTATCACCACTCAACCACACAGCAAATGCATCTTATCTCCTTTTGGTGAGCTTCACCACTCTGACATCTGGAGACCACAATTCCCAGAGAGATGCTGCTGACATGTTGACCAAAGTAACAGCTTCTTGACTTCATGAACAGCAACAGTGACTCAGAGGAACAGGAGATTCTGCTCCAGTTAAGTCAAAGCTACACTAGAACTGAAATCCATGGTAATTTCAAACAACAGGCAGCTATTTTGGATACTCTTCCCAGTAGTTTAAATTCATAATTCCCTTTATAACCCCAGTGAAGATGTTCACAGTACTTAGCCAGGACAGGAAATTATTGACAGGACATTTAGCAGAGGTTCTCTGAGGTCATTCAGTTGGCCTTAAATACAGAGGTCATTATCTTTATGAGAGCCTCAGGGGGAATGAACCAGCCACATTGACTCTGAGTAATCCTGCTGGAACTCAGGAGACTGAAAGAAGCATAGAAAAGACACGTGGCTTTTTCAAACACTGGTTTGTGTCATCTGGAAGAGCAATTGCAGGAAGATCCATTGCAGGATCTCTGTAGATCAAATTGCAGATTGTCTGCATTTAGACTATGAACTGCTGGAGAGCAGGGAAGGAAGGGAAGCTGTGCTTGCACACTTCCCAGAAGGATGGAACGGCAATTCTACTTGGCACATGTAAAGTTTTATTCATTGCAATGCAATGAGTAAATGATGAACCTGCTTCTGCAGGGGGATCGGACTGGATGATCTCTAAAGATCCCTTCCAACCCCTACCATTCTATGATTCTATGAATAATGGCAATGATTTGCCTTTTTTTGAGACCTCTGGGGTTGGTAAAATCAGGAAACCTCTTGCAGGACTAGTGTTTTATAGATAAAGTCTGATTTAGCCAAGCTATGGCAAAGGATGCTGCATAGAATAGGGAACTTGTGATAGAGATGAAGCTGCAGCCCCTTTAGTCTGTCTGGGATTTGAAGCCTGTAAGGAAACAGTGGGCTGAAAAAAAAAATCTCCTTAGACCTGAAAATGGTACTTCCCTGTATTTTAGCTTGTTGTGAACCAAAGCACCTGCCTTGTACTACACCAGAGTTCCCATGACAATCAAGTCTTCTCCTACCTAGGTCAATCTCTCCCAGCTCACCCTGGGAGATGAGGGAGATGGATCTATCTACTGTCCCTTATCCGACAGGATCTGCCCCAAAGGGAGGTCTGTACTTCTCTGTCTCTCATGCTCTTTCCCATTCCCTGCATGTGCTGCTTGCCTGTGCCTAGCCAGTGGTGTAGTGAAGCTAACAACTCACTGATGTGTATTCATGAATGCCAGATAATATGTTAATGACACCATGCAAATACATTTGATTAAACAAACAAACAACAACAACAAAAATCCAAACCCCAGGCTGCCTTGTTTTGAATTGTGCCTTTCCCAGTCCCTCCAGGGAGGAGGTTTTGTCTTGGTGTAGGCTGGTGCATGCCATCTCCTATTATGTCCTCCCATCCTCATAGTTTGTTTCAGACTCTGACAGTCATGACCTGTGTGCCTCTTCCACAGGAGCAATTCCCACCCTCTTCGAGTCCTCCCCACATGAATTTGCAGAGGTGCTGTCAGGACTGATCCCAGGAGAAAATTACTTTTTTAAGTTTCATGGCTGAAATAAATATAACAAAAATGTTAAAAAACACTGTTTGGGATGGATTTCACCAACACTCATCCTTCTGAGACTCATCAGGAACTGGAAATAACTGAAACCAGCTTGGTGTGCCTTCATCACAACTCACTCTTCTGTTCATCTCTGAATAAGTTTAAGGAAATGAAAGGTTGACAATGAGAGTTAGTCTAGAAAAGAAGAGACTGAGGGGGGATCTTATTAATATTTACAAGTATATAAATGGTGGGTGTCGGGAGGTTGGGGCTACACTTTTTTCCATGTTATCTAGCCACAGGACAAGGGGTGATGAGATGAACACAAAAGGTTCCATCTAAACATAAGGAAAAACTCTTTCAGTGTTTCAGTGATGCAGCCCTGGCCCAGGCTGCCCAGGGAGACTGTGGAGGCTTCTGCCTTGGAGATCTTCAAGAGCCACCTGGACACGTTCCTGTGTGACCTGATCTAGGTGGGAGCTGCTTCTGCAGGGGGGTTGGACTGGATGACCTCTAAAGGTCCCTTCCAACTCCTACCATTCTGTGATTCTATGAGAGACCATTCTCCGTCTTTGCACTCATTTGTGCCTATCTAGATAAAGCTGCTCTACTTGATGTTAGAAGAAGAACCTGTGTCAGGTCAGGACTACCCTTGATAAGGGTAGAAGAGGCACCTGTGTCCTGTACAACACATATATGGTTAAGGCACTGACACTTACTGCATGGCATCTAACAATCTTTTCACTTATAAATACTCAAAGGGTGGATATTGACAAGCTGGGGACAGTCTTCTTTCTGTGTTGCCCAGTGACAGGACAAGGGGTAACTGGCACAAGCTGGAACATGAAAAGTTCAACTGTAAGAGGAGGAGAAAGTCCTTTGGTGGTGAGGTGAGGGAGCCCTGGCCCAGGCTGCCCAGGGAGGGTGTGGAAGCTCCTTCTCAGGAGGTTTCCAACCCCACTTGGACATGTTCCTGTGCCCCCTGAGCCAGGGGAAGCTGCTTTAGCAGGGGGTTGGGCTGGAGCAGCTCTAGTGGTCACTTCCCACCCTCATCATCCTGTGATTCTGTTTCCCCGTGGTGTTTGCATTCCCCTGGCACTGTTTCCTCCAACCCTGTCTGGCCACCATGAGAAAAAACAAGAAGGATGAGGATGAAAGAAGCCTCAGGCTGTGAAAGAGAGAGAACGATGCCTGGCTGGGTTCCTTCCGTCTCACTTTCTGTGTCATCAGTTTGGATGCATAAATCTGAGTGAGTTGTCTAGACATCTTTTATAGTGGATAGAGAGAAAGAAGAGCTTCCCAGGTGCAATTCAGCCCAGCTGGGAGAGATGAATTGTGCTCTAGAAGGAACCATCTCTCTTCCCCGACCGTCAAGCAAAGCTGCGGCGATGAAGCAGCTCAGACATAACCGCCTACCTACCTCTCAGCAAGCTGCAGTTAGCTGAGAAAAGTCCCACTCAAAATAACCCACAAACAACTGCCAGCTTCCCTAAGCAGCTGTTATGGTGTAACAGAGTAAAAGCATCCAAGGGAGATCCCATCGACTTCAAACGAGCACAAGCCCCAGACCACAATGATGTGACCCAGGAAAAGACCTGCTCCAAACCCTGCCTTTGATTTGGGACATTTGGGACCAGAATTTGGGGCTATGGTATGGCAGAGGGATTGTGCTCACTGGGGTTTTGGTTTTGCATCAAGTTGGACAGCATAATAGAGGCTGCAAACCCTCTCCAGGTGGTATGGGCTGTGCCGTGCCAGGAACAACATCTGACTCCCAGAGATGCAAAGATAGACGACTGAATTAGGAAAAAAAAAAAGGGCTAGAATATTACTGCAGATTTTCCTGACAAAGGAGGCTCCACCTTTTCCCTCCTTCCCAAACATGGGAAAGCATCTAAAAATATTTCCTTTGCCCCATTGGAGGCTCCAGCAACACACACACAGAGCTTAGATACACATTCATTCCCCAGCTTTGCTTTTCAGATTTGCCTATTGACATTCCCTCCCTCCCTTCTCCTCTCTGTCTCCTGCTCTTCTCTTCCCCAGCTCCGTGGAGGCACCGGTGTGACACGGTTCTTTACAACATTCACCATCACTGGGAGACCTGGGGCTGCTTTGAAAAAGAATTTCTGACATAAAATTAAAAGAACAAGAAAAAAAATATATGTGTAAAATAAAAAAATCAAACCATAACCCAGGGAAAGGGAGCAGAAGGGGGGAAAAAAAAAGAGAGAGAGAAAGAAAAGAATGCATGTCAGCTCCAACCCACTGCCATGCCGGCAGCACACGGGTTGCCTTTTGCTCAGAGCACATCAATGCCTCTTATCCTTCGAAGTTATTTCCCCTGGAGTGAACCTATCAAAGATTTTCAGCCTCTCTGGAGAGAGCAGTTCCAGATAACACTGGATTCCCTTGTCAATTTTTGCCTGCCAGGCTCTGGCAGCATTTTCTACCTGACGCTCTGATCTTGACACACACGTCTGGCGTGTGCATGTGTGTGTGTGTGTGTTTGTGTGTGTGTGTGTGTGTGAGTGTGTGCCTGTGTCTATGTGTCCCTGTGTATGTGTGTGTGAGTGTGTTGCTGGAGCTGTTTCCTCCTGCTTTTCAAGGCATGCAGCTGCCTTTAGACTGCAGAAAGGAAAGGAAAACCCAGTAACACTTGGCATCTGTATAGCAACCCCACTCATCTGTGATTCTTGCAGTGTCTTGCCCTCCTTGTAATTACAGTAATTAATATAATTATACTAATAATAATGATTATTATTTAGGGTGTGTGCCAGATCTTTCCTAATACAGCTCCTTCCCTGGAAATCTAAGGCCTATATTTGTAAAAGAAGTCACTGTAGGATTTACAGAGAAATGCTGCCTTCCAAAATCCTGCTGCTACAAGAGCAGTGAATTCAGAAATACCCATCCCCTCTCCTTTATTTGCTGAGACACCAGTGCTGGAAGGACCAGCCATTCCAACAGGTTCCCACCACGTCTCTGATGGTTCAGATAGGTCTTTCTGACCACTTGAGGGTTTTTATCTCTGGGTGGTGGGGAGGGATTGGTAAGATCTGATGGTGCTAACAGTCTATTTGGGGTGGTTTGGTCAGCCTTTGTCAGCAAAGGTGCTAAGGCAGGGGCTGGTGAGAGGAGAGACTTTGTGCAACCCCTAAATCAGCATCCCAAGGAGCTGTGTAATTACAAGGCTCTACCTGGAAGGCCCAGAGCTCATTAGCCTCAGCAATAAAAGCTGTAGTTTATAGGTGCTGTAACTCACACTGGACTGAAGGGTGGGCACGTCATGGTGCAGCGAGCTGCAAGGCACAGTTGCTTGCCTGTAGCTTCAGTCACAACCAAGAGTTTGCTAAAGCTCCAGCACAGCTGATGCCCCTGGTGCAAAACTGATCCCCCAAAAGCATAGAATCATTTGTGCCAATTAGTGACTCATTACTGTATTGTGTTTTTCCCCTGGGTTTTATATCCCAGGATGTCATCAGATCCAACTCTAATGTGGATTGTGATCACCAGCTCAGCTCCCACACCAAGCAGGAGGATGGTGACAAGAAGTGACTGTGGTGTGCCACCCAAGCATCCTCCTCCTTCTGTTGCAGTGCTGTCCTCAGCATGGATGGATGGTAGAAATTCCCTCTCTGTGCTTAAACATAGCCCTTCATTATGTGAGCTGTACATATGATCTTCCAGCTTTCTGCCTATCACTTGGGTCGTGTCCTGGAAAGCAGGGCAATGTGAGACCCACTGAAGGTCTCAGCAGTGTAGGAGGAGGATCCTTCAATGTAATTTACACTCTCTGTTGCAAACTTCAAGTCATAACATTGCTGTGTGAGTCCAATAAAGTCCTGTGGCAGGAAGGGAAGCCGAGAGCCACCTCAGCACCACTTGGATACTCGAATGAAGCCCCCGGTCTAGGAACGCACGATCAGCATCACATCAGGACTCACCACCTTGTGCCCTTAAGCATCAACACTGTTCTTCCCCAAGGATGTGCCTGCTCCAGTGGTGACTGGAGAAACAGGAGGAAGGCAAAGGAGGTCAGTGGGGTAGCTGTGCTGGGAAGCAAGAGCGTGGTTGCTACATTTACTGAGGCAGCCTGGTCATTCAAACCAGACCTCACGGTTTGGCTCCTTTCAGCTAGTGTGTCTGGTCTAGCTGCCGTGAAGGGATCCCAGTTACCCCACATACAGCCTTGCAAATGCAAACACTGCTGGAACACTTCAGCTCTCCACTGCAAGAAAGACACTGAGGGGCTGGAGCGTATCCAAAGAAGGATGATGAAGCCAGGAAAGGGGCTGGAGAACAAGTCTGATGAGGAGCAGCTGGAGGTGTTTAGTCTGGAGAAGAGGAGGCTGAAGGAAGACACAATCACTCTCTCCAGCTCCCTGAAAGGAGTTGTGGTCTGTCTCTTCTCCCAAGTAATGAATGATAGGACAAGAGAAACAGCCTCAAGTTGACTCAGGAGAGATTGGAGATTAGGAAGAACTTTCTCTCTAACAGGGTTGTCAGCCCCTATTCCAAGCTGCTCAGGGAGCTGGGGGAGTGCCCAGCCCTGGAGATACTGCAAAGCCGTGGAGCTGAGGTGCTGAGAGCCAGGGATTAGGGGAGGGCTTGGCAGGGTGAGGGGAGAGATTGGACTTGATGAGCTTGAAGGTCTTTTCAAATCAAAATGCTTCTATAATTCTATGAACACTTATCACACTCTTACGAGTGTGTGGGTCATCATTGGGCTTGCCTATAGAGGCTGCTGGTGTGCAAGCAAGGCAGAAGAGTCACACTGCAGGGTGTCCATATGGGCTCTTCCAGACATACAGACACCAAATGATTCCTGAAGATCTCCATGCTGAAACCAAGAGCTTTGCTTGAAACAGCATAATACAGCACCTCAATAGCAAATCCAACCCCAGAGAGGACAGTTTCAATTGCAAGCTTTGCTCAAGGTCTCACCTATGTTACTCCAGCCTTATAAATACAGATTGGAGACCTGGGCTTCTGTCTAGTTCATGCTGTTCCTCCTCTGGGAGTTTTAACATTTGACAATTCCAGGAAGATCCAATAACATTTTAAAGGCAGGATGTGAAATTGGATTATGTGTGACTCAGCCTTTGAGCAGAAAAGAGGTAGTCCTCCTTAAAGCCAACAGTAATCTTTCCTTTTTCCCTGCCTGGGACCTTCAGTGAACCTTGAATGGTGGAGCACGTGGTTATTCCATTTCACCTTGCAGCTGGCTTGCTGTAATGGATTATGTTTGTCAGCTTACTTTCTCTTCTTTTTTCCCTCCTTTTCTAAATGCCATGAATGGATTCATGCTGCACATACGTGTAAACCACAGTTTCTGATCTGCAACAATAGTTGCCTGTGATTCTCTCTCTTTGTGCTCACAATGGGAGAGAAGCATCCAAATAGGACAGAAACATATTGCTTTATCAATCTGAAGTAGGTGTGCAGCATCTAATCCAGCCATCCATCATCTCTCTGCTCTAATCTACCTAAAGTCAATGGGGACAGAGAGGGAAGAAGCAGAAGCAGGCAACAATAACAGTATCATAGTAACCATGAGAGGGATGCTGGAGTGGATTGTCTGCTCCAAGAGCACAGGGAGGGGTGAGCAATCTCACACACAGCTTCCCCAAGCTATGTGTCCTAGGTAAGCACTAATCAGATACCAAAGGAGCATGTGACACACAAGAATAACTCTGCTATTATCATTATTTATTTCATGCAATGCTCTAGCTATTTAGACAGGTCAGAACCTTGGTCTTTTCCTTCACAGCCTGAAATAGCTGGAGGCATGGATGGCTAAGAGCATATTCTGCAGCCTTATTTTCAGCTGTGCTCAGTAGTAGTCAGACAGCTCCTGCCATGCCCCCAGCAGCTTGGGCACATGGGAGGTTGCTGCGCCATCAGACCTGCTGTGAAGCCAAGGGCCCAGCTCGGAGCAGGGAGATGGGAAGCTTCCTTCCTTCCCAGCAGCCCCAGGAGATATTTCACCTGGGGAGCAGTCCTTCCCTCCCAGTAGCCTTCATCCTGACAATGCTTCATGTGATGGTATGAAGTGAACTGTGAACAAGGTTGAAAGTAAAAATGATCTCTGTCAGTTTCAGCTTTGCAAAACTTGCAGTTTCCTCCCAAATATAAAATCACAGAACTATTTGGGTTGGAAAAGACCTTTAAGCTCATCAAGCTAAGGAAAAACCCCTCAACTCACACTGCCAAGCCCATCACTAACCCATGGCCCTCAGCACCTCAGCTCCAAGGCTTTGGGATCCCTCCAGGGCTGAGGACTCCCCCAGCTCCCTGGGCAGCCTGGCACAGGGGCTGACACTCCTCTCAGGGAAACAGTTCTGCCTCAGCTCCAAACTTTTCAAAGGGAAACTTGGATCAAAACAGATCCCTGCTCTGCTCTGAGACTCATTCCTGGTGACACCATGAGCTGCAACCACAGCCCACCACTCTTACTGTCTCCTCCTGTGCTGGGATGTGTCTGATGATGGCAAAAGGGATGTGGGGTGCAACTCAGGCCTTCTGCAGAAGACACCACCTGCTGTGAACTCAAAAATGATGAACCATCTAGGAATTTACTCCCATGGAAATGGAGTATAAAAGGCATTTCATCTAAGGAGATGAAATCATCATCTCCTTAGAGGGTTGTTGGACTCTTCCAGGTTTATCCGATGCCCAGGTACCCAGGAAGGAACAAAGGGAATCTACAGCAGGAATTAATAGGGTGTAGAGTAACTACCAAGGAATAAGGTGTTTAGAAACACTTCTGATAAAATAAAAGCAAACAAACTTAATAAAACACCCCACAAAAAAAACAGATCAGGAGCACTTTGGGGTTGCATCCTTCCCCTCTCTCCTCCCATCTGTCACACAGTACAGGCTGCCTTCTTGCAAGAGGCTGCAAAGGCAAGAGGAGAGGAAGGACAGCAGAGCAGACACACATGCTCAAGGGTTGTGTTGCACTGCTGCTTCTCTCTGTGGCTTTGCAGGAACTGCAGGGACATGACAGCAAAATGCAGCAACTGGAGCTCAAGAGCCGCCAACATCACGGTGGGGGAGTGAGAATAAGGGACACAGGAGAAGCTGTTCATGCAGGGTAGATGCTGAAGCAGCCTTCATCCACCTGGCAAATCTGTGCCTGACACTGTGCATTGAGAAATAAAGCTGGTGTTTGGCTGAAGTTTGTGATTTGTGCTTGCTAATGTGCACTCTGCAGTAGTAAAAGAGAGAAACCCTGGTATACTCAAAAGAGAGACATCCTGGTACATTCCTGCCTCTGCATCAATTAACCATTTTAAGGGGTGTTCACTCCACATGTGGATGGCAGAGGTGGCTCCAACGCTACCCTCCCTGCTCTCCTTTCTGGAAGGGTCTCTCCAGCTAGAACATTGAAGTCAAAGGGCTTGGCTCACCAGCAGATCGTTACACTCAGTGCTTCACAGATGGGACTGAGCCCAAATCCATTCACTGTGGTTTGATACCCAGCTCTGCCTCTGCTATTAAACCTAAATAACAAGCAAGTTTAATGGCTGTAAAAGCTGCCAGGCCATTGCAGCTTTATTTAGTCACACAGCAGGTGCATTTTGGGAAGAGATTTTTGCATTCCTCGCTCACACATGGATGTCCACAGACAGCCTGTGAGGTTAACCCATCCCTGCAGGTTTAGGAGTGTGAAAACCATTCCTTTCCCCCTCTGCTAGCAAGCAGAACATCTCCTGCCGACAGATTTTTATGCTGGAGGTGTGCAGCTTAGAGGTGTGCAGCTCAGAGTTGTCCCCTGGTTCCACTGGAATGTCTCATAGTGGGAGTGAGAAGAGGTCACCAGCCTCAGATGGATTCTGAAAGCACCTGCTTTCAAGATGGGTGGATGGATGGATGGATTCACCATTGACTAAGCCCCAGAATTACAGTGACAAAGTCCTATAAGCTCGTATAAGCTGGAACAGAAGAGGTTCCAAAGAAACACAAGGAAGAATTTCTTCCCTGTTGAGGTGAGGGAGCACTGGCAGGGGCTGCCCAGATGGGCTGTGGAGTCTCCTTCTGTGGGGACATTCCAAACCCAGCTGGATGAGTTCCAGTGTGCCCTGCTCTAGGTGGTGCTGCCCTGGCAGGGGGGTTGCATTGGATGAGCTTTTGAGGTCCCTTCCAGCCCTTGAGATTCTGTGATTCTATCCAGCAAGGGTCCCACTTCAGATGCCTTCTGTACCATCCCTGGAGGGGTTCCAAAGCCATGTAGCTGTGGGACTGAGGACCATGGGTTAGTGGTGGCTGTGGCAGTGCTGGGGGAATGGTTGGACTCAATGAGCTTAAAGGTCTTTTCCAACCTCAGTGATTCTGTGATTCCATGAAAGACACCTCTATATATAGAGGGCATTCAGAGCTTTTGTTTTCTTTTCAGGAATCTATGCTATATCTTTTTGTAGCTGAGTAAATATCTGCCATGAGAAAGGAGCCTTCAGAACAACTCACCATCTGAATGATGTCTTTGTGTCTGTTTTCAGCTTGCTTTCTGCAAAGTGCTGTCTGCCTGGCCAAGTTGATGCCTCTTTCTTGTTGTATCAGATGAGATGGTGAAAGAGGTTGCTTTGTCTCTTCATTCCTCAGTGGCACTTAGTTTTTTTACAGACACCTCTACTGCATCCACTGTTAGTCATCTCTCCTTTAAAGCAGTTACATCACGTTATCAGGATCCCATTGCTGGTTCTCAGCTGCAAACTGAAGGAGATTTGCAAGAGAATAAGATAAACCATCTTTGCAACGTGCATCCTCCTGGCTTGATACAGCCCACCCTTGCCTCCAACAGCAACTTGCTTTGCAGCTCTGTACAAACCACTTGTATTGATCTCTCCCAACTGTCTAAATTGGAGGCAATTTACAAGCCAAACCTAGATACCTACTTTAGGGGGAGAAAAATCCTTCTGTAAACTGTCAGGTGACTTTAACCACCAGCTCTTGCAGAGGCACCTATATGGTTAGGTGTAGTAAACTCAGCCTCCTCCACACATACCTCCGTTTACCCATCTGTACATACAGCTTCTTCACCTCATGATAATGTTTAGAAACTCATTTAGTTAATGATTGCAAAGTACTGGTAAGAGATAGCACTATAGAAACTGTTCTCAGGAAGTACTTCCAGTGTTCTGTTAAAGAAAAAAGGAAAGCCACCTGACAAATCTGTGGCCAGAAGGGCCAGAGATGGACAGTGAGTAACTGAGAAAGGTGGGAATTCTAATTCATCTTCCAGTTGGCATTTGTTTCATCTTTATCTCCACTTTGGCTTGAATGCACAAGGAGGTAGGAAGGAGTTTTGTAACTGACTCATTAAAATCTCTGATGAAGGGCAAGAAATCTTCCAGGACATTTTGAGGACATCTGAGTCCCCCTACTCTGTCTTCACGTTGCTATTTCTTCATGGTTTTACTATTTCTAAGGTAAAAAACTAACAAACCAAGCCAGACAAATGAAAAAGACCTTCTGAGAGTACATTTTAATATCACAAACATGTGGAAAGTAACCCTGTCACTGTTTTTGTGTAAGTCAAAATGAGTCAGGAAGATGTCATCTTCCTTCCAACACGTCTTTTTTTTTTGCTGTGCTTTTGGCCTGTAGCCCTTTCCCTTGCTGCAAACAAGGCTGGTGTCACTAATCAGTGTCCAATGTACACAGCACTTTAAGATTTCTTGGAGCTTTTTTTTTTCTCTCCTGCAGGCAGCTCCATGCCATCATCTCTGCCTTTTGCACAGCTGAATGCCTGTAATACCTGAGTCAGGGCTGAGCACAGTGCAAATCCCACCCCCCTCCCCAGCTATCAGGAAATCCAATTTTATGGACACGGCTAAATGTGTGTGATGTGTTGGTGGATTAATTCATGAAGATGGTTGCCTTCTCAGTACTGTAATTCAAGCTCCTTTCTTGCAGAGGAGAGAGGCAGGCACAGGGATATTTTCACATCATGAGGCCAGTCAACAAGTGTCACGGTGGGATGCAGAAGCAGCGTGGAAGATTGTGCTTGGTTGAAGGTCAATACGACTTCTTATGGTGCTGTGTGAGATTGGGCAAAGGTTTTAAATGAGCAGTCCAGATAGGTTAATTCTGATTTCACAGGTATTGAGAGGTCAAAAGGCTTCCAGCAGCTCCAAAAACCTCATGTATGTGTTGTCCATTCTGGGAGGTTTTTTGCTGGATAGATGTAGGCTGGTCTAAATCAATACATCACACTTGCTTTGGGGATCAAGATGGAGAGGAAAAGCTTGTCTTTGGGTGGCAACTGTCTGCTTACACTGTGATACTGCCATGCTGCCCCAGATCTGCCTACAGACAGCCATACTGCCCCAAGTTCTTCTCTTTGCATCTGTGCAATGCTTTTTCCTTCCATGCCCTAGCAAAGCTGCAGGTTGTTGCTGTATCTGGTGTCTCTGGCCAACACCACTCTAATGCACATGTTGCAATGATGTCTCTTGCTTGCAATTCAAATATATTCCAAAATATACAATGTACTCAGCAGGGAAAGCAAATATACATCTGGAGGCGAGAAGAGGGTGACAAGCATGTGGTAGGCATTGAGAGAAGACTGCATGGGTCACCTAGGAGCACATCTGGGTATGTGCAATAATGCAGTAAGGAGCTGTAATCATAACCTTACCCTGTGACTGTTATTATCTTTCTTATTGTTATTATTAATTAAATGTTGAGTACTGACATCAATCCTTTCCTACAAGCACCACCCCAAAGTCTACTGGAGATCTCAAATCAGAAGCTTCTGTTGTTTTCAACAGGCTTTGGAGTAGAGAGAAAAAAAGAAACCTGTTGCACTTCAGAGCTGCAGCAAGAACAACAGCAAGGAAAGGAAAAAGCAGGGAGAGAGTTAACAGAGGGATCTGAGGTCTGGAAAAGAAAAGAACTCCCACATCTGTGAAATAAATGGGGACAAATGTGGAGACCACGGATGGTGTTTGCAAAAGTGGCAGTCATTGGGCAATGTTCTCTCTCTCATTACACCTCATTTGTGCAACAAAATCAGACCTCATCTCCAGGGACGTTTTCAGATGTAAATAGATGGCTAGGCATGTTCAGATGATTTTTGCCATCCCTGGTGTTTATGTTTCATATCATTTCACGGGCACACTTCAATCACGCTGCATCAAAACTTCTGGCCAGACCAGGGGTGTTTCGACTGAAACAAAGATTAAACATTATTCAAGATGATTTGCAGCCATCCAAAAGCAGATCTAGAAGAAAGCTGAACCATTTGTCTGGCACTTTAAGAGCCTCAGGAGTAGGAAGTTCTGTGCAGATTTATATTTCTATAGTCTCAAAAAACACTCAGTAATGAGAACAATTTCTCACGTCCTCGGTGTATATAGGACACCAGCATCACAGCCCTTCAACCATGGGGCTAGATAGGAGCACTTTTACATCTGTGTACTTGCAGGGTAATTGATGGAGTAACCAGAGTCTGAATCAGACCCACAACTTCAGGCAGAGTTACCTACCAGCTATATCCTCCTCTTTGTCAGCTAGGCTGTTTGCACTAGACTTGAATCATACCCAAAAGCAACCAAACTCTGAAAAACTTCAGCTCTCAGCTTGAGTTTTCAGACTCTCTGTAGGTTCAGACTGGATCACGATATGTGCTGGACATTTTAGAGACAGCAGGACCACACAACCTGCCTGGTTTCCTTGGCCCATTTAGCTTTGGATGAGTTTTGGTGTTATTTCTTTGATCAGGTCTAAGTGATTCTTTAGGAAACTCCCTTTTATTTTCATGGTGCACAAGTTGATACTGGATGGAGGGGTAAAAAAAACATTCCCTGTAGGTTTAGTGTCTCAGGGCAAAAGTGGAAGCTGTTTTGCTTGTTGTTGAGTCAAGTGGTACAAGGAAAAGGCAAGTCAAGAGTAATGCTGCCAAAGAAGAAGTATCTTGATTTTGCTGTAACTTTGCAACTCCTGCATGGTGCCATGGGAGAGCTTTGGGACTTTTATATCTCTTCTACAAGGTATTTGGAACTATTCTTAGTATGTAAAGGTGCTATCTTAAAACACATGAAGGAAAAGATGGTTATCAGGAAGACTCAACACAGATTCATCAAGGGGAAATCCTGTTTGACCACCCTGATGCCTTCTATGAGTGCATAACCTGCTGGTTAGATGAGGGGAGAGCAACAGATGTCATCTACCTTGACTTCAGCAAGGCTTTTGACACTGTTTCCCATTACATACCCATGGGAAAGCTCAGGCAGTGTGGGTTGGATAAGTGGCTGGTGGGTAGATGGAGAAGGGGCTGAATGACAGAACCCAGAGGTGGGGGATCAATGGCACAGAATGGAGTTGGAGGCCTGTGGGTAGTGGGCTTACACAGGGACAGGTTCTGGGGCCAAGCTGATCTTACATCTTCATCAGGCAGCTGGGTGAGGGGATGGAGTGTCCCCTCTGCAAGTGCCCTGATGGCACCAAGCTGGGAGCAGGGGCTGATTCAGCAAAGCCTGTGCTGCCATTGAGCCAGAGCTGGACAGGCTGAGAGTTGGGCACAGAGGAACCTCCTGAGGTTCCCCTTCAAAGGGCAGAGTCCTGCAGCTGGGGAGGAACAAGCCCATGAGCAGCACAGGCTGGGGTTGAGCTGCTGGAGAGCAGCTCTGGCAGAGGGAGCTGGCAGTGCTGGGGGGCAGCAGCTCCCCATGAGCAGCAGCGTGGGCTGGGGGGCAAGAAGCCAATGGCATCATGCTGGGGGCATCCAACAGAGTGTGGGCAGCAGGGAGAGGGAGGTTGTGCTGCCTCTGTGCTATGCTCCATGTGCTGAGGCCTCATGTGCAGTGCTGTGGCCAGTGCTGGGCTGCCCAGCTGCAGAGAGAGAGGGAAGTGATGGAGAGAGGCCAGTGCAGGGCTCCCAAGATGATCAGGGGACTGGAGCATCTTTCTTATGAGGAAAGGCTGTGAGATCTAAGGCTGTTCAGCTTGGAAAAGACTGGAAGAGGATCTCACTCCTCCTCCTGAAGGTGTATGTCAAGAGGATGAAGCAACTTTTTATTCTACAATGTCCAGTGATATGACAAGGGGTAATGGAAAGAAGTTGAAACACAAAAGGTTCCACTTCAACTTAAGGGAAAACTTCTTTACTATAAGAGTGAGGGAGCCCTGGCCCAGGCTGTCCAGGGAGGGTGTGGAGGCTCCTCTTGGGAGGGTTTCAAACCCCCTGGACATGTTCCTGTGTGACCTGACCTAAGTGGACCTGCTCTAGCAGGAGAGGCGGACTAGATGAGCTCTAGAGATCCCTTCCAACTCCTACCATTCTGTGATTCAGTGATAACTAAGGAAACTACATCCACAGAGGGTCCCTGGTTGCACTGCATGTCTTCCTGATGACTGACTTTAATGAGATCTTTTTTAATTATTATTTTCTATATGGCTTCACATCTCACAGCACTGTGCTCTTCCTGACTCCCTGTCCTCAGCTGATGAGAGCCAGGGTTGTGCATCTGTCTTTCAGTGCTGTCACATGAAGAAAGTCCTCTGTGTTGCATATATATGAGATTTGTTTCTCTCCTGCATGGCAGCCAGAAGGAAATCTTCAGGAATTGCAGCTCCCAAGGTGTAAAAGTATGGGAAAAGAAAAAAAAATACTCAAAAAACCAGGCTTGCTGGAATAAACTTAGTGCCACTCTGCCAGCCTTGGTGATTTCATTATAGAATCATAGAATGGTAGGGGTTAGAAAGGACCTTTAGAGATCATCTAGTCCAACCCCTCTGTTCAAGCAGGTTCACCTAGATCAGGTGGCATAAGAATATGTCCATGCTGGTCTTGAAGATCTTCAAGGAAGGAGCCTCCACAACCCTTCTGGGCAGCCTGTTCCAGTGCTCTGTCACCCTAACAGTAAGATAGGTTTTTGTTTAAATGGAACTGTTTGTGTTGCAGCTTCATCTCATCACCCCTTGTCCTGTTGCTAGATACCATAGAAAAAAGTACTGCCCCAACCTCCTGACACCCACCATTTAGTTTCTTGTAACTATGAATGAGATCCTCCCTCAGTCTCCTCTTCTCCAGACTAAACAGCCCCAGGTCCCACAGCCTTTCCTCACAAGGAAGATGCTCCAGTTCCCTGAGCATCTTGGTGGCCCTGCACTGGCCTCTCTCCAGCAGTTCCTTGTCCCTCTGGAGCTGAGGAGCCCAGAACTGGACACAGGACTCCAGATGAGGCCTCACCAGGGCAAAGTAGAGAGGGAGAAGAACGTCCCTTGACCTGCTGCTCACACTCTTCTTGATGCATCCCAGGATGCCATTGGCCTTCTTGGCCACGAGGGTACATTTCTGGCTCATGTTCAGTTTATTATTTCTCTTCAAGTAGCTGTAGAGAGTTCTCATGTCTCCTCTCAGCCTCCTCTTCTCCAGGTTGAACATCCCCAGCTCCCTCAGCTGCTCCTCATAAGACTTGTTCTCCAGACCCTACACCAGCTCCATTGCCCATCTCTGGACATGCTCCAACACTTCAATGTCCTGCTTGTAGTGAAGGCCCCAGAACTGTATTTGAGGTGTCATTTCCTTGGTCTTCCTGGTCACACTATTTCTGATATGAGCCAGGATGCCACCGGCCTTCTTGGCCACTTGGGCGCATTCATGGCTCATATTCAGCCAGCTCCTAATTAACACCCCCAGATCCTTTTCTGCTGGACAGCTTTCCAGCTATTTTGCCCTAAGTGTGTAACGTTGTCTTAGGTGGTTTGTGGTGGCTTGAACCTGTGGAAGGATTCCATGTTGAAAAGCAAATGCTGTTTGGTTGTGGCTAAGGACTAAAATCAGGACACATGAGCCCTAAAGGGTGTGAAACCATCAGAGGGCTGTAGAAAGGCCCCAGATATCACTGCTTTTCAAATCCTGAACTGTTTTCTTTTGCCAATGGTGAGATTAATGGCTGAATTGTACCTATGCTCTCCAAAGTTTCTTGTGATAATGGCTGATCCCTGAAGATTATCCTGACATCTTCTTCAAACTCTTTCTATTTAAACATTTCCTTTACAGAGGCAGCTTTCAACCTGGCATTTAAGAACAATATTAAGCTGTTTTGTCAGAGAAAAGACATATGAGAAAGGGGCTCTTTCTGGAGCGTGTGCCTCAGACCTTCCCAGCTTCTATTTATGCTGCTTTTGAGCAGAAGGACAGTTTGCTTTTATCTGTCCAATGGATTTCTGTTGCTGTGATCATTTCTCCCCTGGGAAAGGTGTCTGTGGCTCTTTCCACCACCACAGAAACACAAAAGACCCCTTTTCCTTTTGTCAAGAAGCCAATGTCACGAATTTCCTGCTCTCTCACTTGGGGGTAGTGACTGACCTGGAAAGAACATCTGAATTGAGCATTCATTTCCCCAAATGAAATATCACTTACCCTCTTCTTTGCAGTGCCAGTGATACAAATAGTCTCCAACCACTGTAATTGCTTTGCAGTGGATTGAAAGAAAAAAAGAAGGAGCAGCTTTGCTGATTTGTGGTTCAGAAGAATGCTACAATCTCCAACTGATATTAAAGATGACAGATTGAAATCAGAACAGCCAAAGATGTGCACTGCAGATGATAAATTGCCCTCCAACTTTGAGAAGAGTTGCCTCATGGCTCCAAGTGCCAGGGTAAAGCATAGGATGAAAGCCAGGAGACTTGTGTGTAGTCTGCACAATTAGTGGCAGCATCCATCCTGCATCTGCAGAGTGCTTTCTATCTCCATGTGGATGTAAGTGAATTAGTGAGCTGGGGGCTGATAGCCCCATTAGATAGCCTGCTTTCCTTTAATGGTTTGATAAAAGGAAGGTGACAAGAAGATAGATAGAGATAATACCCCAGGCTTCTTGCACTAGAACCATTATCATTAACAGCGTTAATTAGCCTATAATACACTGTACAGAAACACCAGACACAACTAGTCTAAAGGGAAGTAACCTGACAATTGTCAGTAACATGATAGCTTAGCATTAGCATACACTGATCATTGAATATCTTTATCTTCCTAACTTGGCCTTTCAGAAAGGGAAGAATTCCCAAGGCTGCCTTGCAGACAGCATCTCCAGCCAGCTCATTAAAAAGACACATGATTATGGAAGCAGGAGCCACAAGGTTGGTAACAGACTCCAGAACCTTTTACTATCAAGTCAGCCCATGCAGGACTAGTCTGGTGTTACACTTTGGAAACTATTTGCACTTAAGGGCACATTAAGGTGGACTGAACTGCTTCTAAATCTGACAGCCTGTCCCAGTAGAAACTGGTAGTACCCTTGCAGAGCTGTGGTAAAGAGAAGTGCAGAGAATAACCATGAGTTTGCCTGTAAGAGGTAAAATACAGGGAGTTATGGATAGAATTGCAGTATAGCCCTAGACTGGCAGGTTTCAACCCAAAGTCAACCTTACCATCCTGCAGGCTGGATGTGTAGAGGTGACAAATTACACTAAGGGAGAAAAAAAATGCTAAGGCTCCTACTAAGAAGAGAAACTTTCTGTGAGATCAGTGTTTTATTAAGGTAGTCATCTTTCCCTGCAAGGAAGATATCAAACCACAGAATCACAGAGATACCGTCGAGTCACTTAGACCAAAGCTGAATCAGGAACATCTAGATGGTGCTCAACAGAAGTTTATCCAGCCTATTTGTGAAAACCTCTTATCAAGGAGATTTTACAGTCTCCCTTTTTAAGCCATTTTAGTGTTTTGTTGCGAACACAGCTTCCAGTCTCCCCTAGTTTCCAAACTAAACCTTCTTTGCTGAAAATTAAGCTCATTTCTCCTTATTTTTCTCCCAGTGGACCAGAAGAATTGCTCTCATCGCTTTTTCAAGTACCGTTGGTCTCCTGGAAGACTATTATTCTATCTCCACCTGCCATCTTTTTTCTTGGCTACAGAAATACAATCCCTTCAACCTATTTTGCTGATTACAAAAGTAATCAAACTACTGCAGAGGGTTCCTTTGCTCTGAGCACAAACCCTCTCTCAGCAAGGAGCCTTGAGACTTTCTTTCATCAAGCTTTTCTGCATGCTACTTCTGCAGCCTGTGTGATGCTTTTCCTCATCAGCACAACTGTGCTGAAAGGAATACCAAGTTTTAATTTGACTGATCTCAGTGCTTCAACAGCCTGAGGCACGTGTGGCTGTGGGGGGTCCCACAGCCTGTTCTGGGTAAGTCCTCTGGGGTTTAGGTTGATACCTAAGCTGGTTTATATTGCCTGATACTGGAGGTTATCACAGACTTATGAGCAGCAATGTGCCCTCATGGGCAAGAAGGTCAATGGCATCCTGGGATGCATCAAGAAGAGTGTGGGCAGCAGGTGGAGGGAGGTTCTATTCCCCCTCTACTCTGCCCTGGTGAGGCCTCATCTGGAGTCCTGTGTCCAGTTCTGGGCTCCTCAGCTCCAGAGGGACAGGGAACTGCTGGAGAGAGGCCAGTGCAGGGACACCAAGTTGATCAGGGAACTGGAGCAGCTTCCTTATGAGGAAAGGCTGTGGGACCTGGGGCTGGGACCCTTAGAGCTCATCCAGTCCAACCCCCCTGCAGAAGCAGCTCCCACCTAGATCAAGTCACGCAGGAATGTGTCCAGGTGGATTTTGAAGACCTCCAAGAAAGGAGCCTCCACACCCTCCCTGGGCAGCCTGGGCCAGGGCTCCCTCACTCAAACACTGAAACAGTTTTTCCTTATGTTTCAATGGAACTTTTTGTGTTCCAGCTTCATCCCATCACCCCTTGTCCTGTTACTGGATATAACAGATAAAAGTGATGTCACAACCTCCAGACATCTACCATTTAGATATATGTAAATATTAATGAGCTAATGGGACTAAACAGCCCCAGGTCCTGCAGCCTTTACTCAGAAGGAAGATGATCCAGTCCCCTGATCATCTTGGTGGCCCTGCACTGGCCTCTCTGCAGCAGTTCTCTGTCCCTCTTGAGCTGAGGAGCCCAGAACTGGACACAGGACTCCAGATGAGGCCACTCCAGATGAAGAGACTCCAAAGAAGACAAGGGACAAGTGAGACCAGGATGTCCTGCAATGACCAGATGGACGCTCTTCAGCTAGGTCTCTGCAGCTCCGTTTTCCAGCTTTCCTGTTTCCATATTGACCTTCCAGGAGGGAACTGCCTTGGCAATGACAGGGGAGAGATGTGATTAGCAATACCATCGTTTTTCCTGACAGTGCAGTCTCAGGAGTTGCAGGAGTTGCTTTCAAACCTCTTCACAGAAATGCCTAATTTGGGTGCTGTAACTGACCTGGAACTTAAACCAGAACTTTCTGATCTTGTCTCTACACAGCCTAGAGGAAAGAGCTAGGACTGATGCCTAAGGTAGATACCAGCAGTACAGCTTATGGCCCATAGCTTACCCAGGACAGCTTTCTGACAAAAGGATACACTCCCACTTGCCACTGATGCATACCCCACTCATGCATAGGAACCAGCCACAGAGGTATTTCCAACTGACCAAATGCTCCCTGAGCACCTTCAGAGCCAGTGGACAGGAGACACAGCGTGAAGTTCATCTGCTCAAACATGGATATCTTCTTTAGGATGAGATGATTCATGTTTGAAAAGCTCTCAGTGGTGCATGGAGGGAGCACAGGGGGAAAAGTTGAGTGTAATGGTGAGATGAATCTCGTTTTGGACCTCAGCTCTTGCAGTGATGGGACATTGACAGCAGGGAATGGTTTATAGCAGCATTTTACTGGTCATCTGTTTTAGTGAAGAGCAAAAAGAAATGCTTGCCCATTCTGCTATGGCTGGGGCTTGGGAGACAGGGGAGAGAGGAACAAAATCTTCCTTGGGAGATGAAAAATATGGAAAATGAAGTAGAGCAGAGAGCAGAGAGACTGACAGCTGGAGCCTGCTGGATCTATTGCTATTGACCGTAAGCTTGTTTAAGGTGGCAGTTATCAGCTACAGTATCATCCCACCTAAAAGTGGAAGGGAAACATCAATACTGTAATGATAGAGGCACAAAAAAAAGCAGAACAGAGAAAGAATGTGAAATAATGGGACTTCAATGATTAAGACAGACAGATAGACAGTGACTGTACTCCAACAACTCTCAACAGTGCTGGGAATGAAAGTCTATGTTTCCTTGTGAGAGAACATAAAAGAGGGTGAATTTGCTCTTGTGCTGCCTGCAGATTTTGCTAGACTGCAAAATAGATTTCCTGGGATCTCTGAAGGAATTGCTTAGAATAAATATCCAAGTCAAGAAAGTTATTCTCTTTTGCTCACAAAAGATACCTGGGATATAGCACTTACACCTGCAGTTGTGCCATAAAGGGATGGATCCATACCTCTCCATCTCTATTACAAGGTCTGAAATGGCTTGAGGTCAGTGATTTCTGAAGGGAAAATATATATATATAAGTATTTAGTTCTTGCTGTTTTGAACTTGTTTTGTATTTCCCATTGCTTGAGGTGAAAAATCCGCCCTGAAAGAGTTCACAGGCAGCAGCGTGTGTGTGTGTGTGTGTGTGTGTGTGTGTGTAAGCAGGGGTCAGATGGGCACACAGCGTTGTTATAAATAAAAGGAAAGCTGCTGTCTTCTTGCACTGTGCTTGGAACCAGGACTTATTTCCCTAGAGGTTCACTTGTCCCATGTTATTTATGATCTCTAATGGCACCATCCCAAATGATGGCTGCTCTACAGATGGGATTAGTTCCCTGAAGGAGACAGTCCCGTGAGTGCAGCTTTTCAGCAGCACCAGCCACCTTTTCCTCACTTATTTGGTGCCCAGGTATGCTGTTGTCTGTGGGTACTCTAAATGAACATCTTGCTTTGGGATGAGGCTCATTTATTTTCCATTTCCTTAGAGAAATACTGGGCATGCATAAATCTTGAGGAAACTTTTGAAGTACATGGCAAAGTAACATTTCATGCAAAGTGTTTCCTTGCAATGAAAGGTTTCAAGCTTGCAGCTTTCCAAGACTTTCCTTGGAAAGATCCATGGATCCCAGATCCATGAGTCTCCTCTCCTGCCCCTTATGACAGCTATTGGTTTGTGCACCTTGTTTACAGGGTAATTTCACAAGATCTCTTTTCCTGCTGCAATGTCCACCTAGGAATCCTCTGTATCACTGTCCAGCTCCTTTTTCCCAAATCCATAATGTGGGACAAAAGAGAATATTCTAGAGATGGTGGGTCTTTTGAAAAGAGGGTGAATATTTAAGGGTTACTTTCAATTGAGGTTATTTAGCTGATTTTCCAAATCACTCCTACCCTAAAAAATCAAGTTTGTGATGTAGCAATATCTCCCCTTCCTTCCTAAGATGGAAGCAGCTGCTCTCCTTTATTCCTTTACTCCCAGACCCCCTGCAGCCCCAAAGAGGTTATAAAAATTAATGATGACAGCAAGAAAAAGGGGTCTGCCCTGATTGTGCACTATCCCCATCCAAAACCTCTTGAGCAGTGCCTGTGGTGTTGTTGATGAGGTCACAAGGAGCCCTCAGGAGAGCGTCTCTTCCACCTCTCTCCTGCCAAGAAAGATGTCACATTCCCCTAAGCACCCAGAGAGAGTCTTGATTTAGGTCTGGCTCATATTGCTCTTTTCAGATGATTGGGAGGGAGGAATGAGAAGAAAATCTTGTTCATAGGAGTGGTCAGAAAGCAAAGACAGGGAAGCATGGACATATGCAAGAGCTTTCATATGCATTGAGGCTTTAACTCTCATTGCCTCCTAAATAATGTCAAGAGGCCTCAGGGTACTAGAAAGCAGTCACAGCCATCTCCCTCCTTCCCATTGCAGGCTTATCCCTGATTTTTTCCTGCACTGTTTTCAAGGATATTTATATCAGATCCTAAAGACAATCTTTCCTGCATCTTCTACCTCTTCTCCCTTCATTTTTCACCATACTGGGAGAGAAACATGAAAGCAAAGTTTCCTCTGCAGAGCAGAGGGGAACAGTGATTGCAATTACAGCTCTCCAACTAATAATGTGCAAAGACTCTTGATAATAGCAGCCTACCCATAGGACAGGGATATCCTGTGTTGTCTTAGCTCTGGGTAGCTTGTGAAAGAGAGAAAAATCTCTTTTAACAGGGGAGAATTTCCTCAGCTGGCATCAACCAGCATAACTTGATGCCTTTCTAAAGGCCAGGATGGATGATGGTAGCCCCAGGATGATTCCCCACACAGCTTCATAGAATCTGAATGAAATGAGCACAATTCATTGCCAGTCCTCAGCAAAACAAGCACACAGCTTGGTGCTTACATTTCCCCACCATCACTGCTAGTTTTATGTACAGCCAGCCAGTGCCATATTTATTTTCCCAGCATCATCCTTTTCTTGTTTTACAGGAGCAGGACTTGGCATACAGGGTGTAAGGTAAATAACTTGCCCAGTGCTTCCAATAACTTGGCCAGTGCTTGGCACCCTGCAAATAAACACATCTGTCCTCTGGTTGCATGGAAACCTGCAGGAGTGGGATTTAAGAGGTGGTTGTGAATTGGGGATAGGGAGAGGGATGCAAAAAAGGAGCTGAAAACAGTGCTCAATGAATGTATTTGAGTGGGAGTCAGTTAAAGGCTGGTTTATGGTAACTGCATCACACGTTCACATTCATTTTTTTCTTTACAACATTTTGAGTTGCCTCTACTCACTACCAAGGCAACTGATTCCTGCAGGAGAAGATGGGGAGCTCACACAGCTCCGTTGTAAACAGCAGTGTGCACAGCAACACGCCTGCAGATGCACAGAAGCCAAACCCAGAGCAGTTCAGCAGACACAGAGAAATCTTCCTGGCATCTAGAAACCTCTCTCTACCAATAGCTGGGTATGCACAGACCAGCTCACTGAATATACAGCGTGGGGTCTACGGTGTGTCAGATCCACTGCTCAGATGCTGACGGGTGCACAGACACACTCAGTAAACAGCACTGATGATGCTGCTGGCAGGCGTTTTCCTTCTCACTTCCAACTCCAAACTTCCCCCCACCTCTCCCCCAGCTCAGCTGCTCTGAACAACTGAGGAAGGAGAGGTGGCCTTGGAGGAGCCAAGAGCAGAGAGTGGGTTGCACAAGGCATCTCTGTTCACAGAATTGATACGACTCATGGGCGTTGCAGGTGTCAGAGTCTGGACTTAAACCTTATCATCCCATGCTGGAAAAGGGAGGAAAGAGAGCCTGTTCTCATATGTCTCCTGGTAGGAGTCCTGAGCTATGTCTCTGTAGGTAGCCTGCTGTGACATGATGAGGAAGGGAGGGACAGCTCACACACCTCAGGGAGAGAAGGGCTGGAGCTCAGCTGGTGGAGCCTTGTCTTAGTTACAGCACTGATGGTGACCCTATGGCCTTTGTGAAAAAGTGTGTTCAGCCCTCAGGCTGGAAAGGTTGGACACCTCTGGCTGATTTATCCAGAGGCACTGACACAGACAAGTAAGGTCCCAGCCAGGGGAAGTTTGTCCAAGATGGATAACGTGACACAGGTATTAATGGGCCATAAGGGAAGGCAGCAGAAAATGTGAGGAAGCTACTGGTACCTGACACTTGCCTTTCAAATATAATTACCCCTTGTCTGTCTGATGGAGGGGTTTGAACCTGCAAGCACAAATCCCCAGGATCTGCATGACAGAGCAAGGACATCACTGCACTGCTGACTCATCCCTTCTGCTAACAGTGAGGTTTGAACCTTAAGTCTCCAGCCAGATATTCACAATGAAAACCATGCACACACCAGAGCATCTCCATATTAACCATTACCAGTTCCTGACCTCAGACAAACCTCAGAGAAACTGAGTTTCCCCACACAGCATCTTCCTCCTCAATAGCTGCACAAGTCATGGTTGGCACGGTTGGCACAGCCCCTTGTTGCTGTGCTTCAATCCACAGATGCAAAGGGTTGGTTTCCATCCCATCAGCCGAATCCAAACTGATCACTTAATGCTCCCCAAAGACAAATAACCACAGGTAAACGCAACTTATCTTAAAATACAGATGGTAAAGAGATCAGTTAACTTGAACCCTGGAAAAGCTTGTCCTTTTGCATTGATTAGAAAAGGAAAAGCTCTCATGCAGCACTTGTATCATCTTGCCCTGAGACCCTAAAAAGTGATGTTGTAGTCACATGTCATGAAAAGGAAGCCCTAAGCTACGACATCTCATAAAATCCCACTCTAAAAATAAAGTAGAATCAAGGTAGCAAGATGGTGATACCATGGTCAGTGAAGCAGAGAGGTAGCAACAGTGCTGAAAGAAAATCTCACTAATGATATCCGTGTGAAATCTCCACCCAAGCTGAGGAGGTGTAATGGAAGTTTATTGCTCTGGTAGGAAGGACACTACAGTGTAATAATCTTCTGGCTTTGACCTTTTCTTTGCAAAGGTGTTGTCCAATTATCAAAAGCAACTAGAGATTTTAGTGTGCTTCCTTTTCACACTTTCACACACCTTCAAGAGGATGGAAGCACAAGCCCAACCCTCTGAATGTCAAATCCGTCTGAAGTGTTTCCTACAGGCTACCTACATATTAAGGCCCTCAGATTCCCCCAAAAGTTGTTTTCCAGTCTCTGTACTCCAGTCTACATTTGATTCCTACATACACACCACCATCTCTAAGGCTTGACTCTTTTCAATGTTTCCCACTGTGTTTCAATTAGGTGTTTGGCAATAGATCAGGGACAAAAGTCTCTGATCCCTACTCTGAGCTAGACTTAGCAGGCTGGTTTTCAAGGGGAAAGCAGGAGGAAAGTACAAAGGATGACTGAGAATGTCTCAAGAGAGTTTGCATAGAGCAAGAATGGTGTCCTGTGTGTGTGTCTTACGGGTTTAACTGTTGTGAGCACTACTGATTACATTGTAGTCTCTCTACTCTTTCTTCTCTTGGGGTGATGAGCACTTTGGGCAAAGCTTGACAGTTGTACACACAGCCAACACCCATCCAGAGTACCATGGATTTGGTGCCATCCCATACCTGTGCAGGACTGAACCCTTACTTGCTGCTCACCTTGGGAATCCATCCCCAAGGAGGTCTGAATGCTCTCCTCCACCTCATTTTCTGCTGGCCTTGTGGTTTGCCTTTCCTCAGACACACAATACAATGTGATTTTGATTTTTAGAAGCACAATGACAATGAAGAAGAGAAGAGGAAAACGATTCACTTATTTCTCTGTTAATAAGATACATTTGGTACTCCTGCCTCCTTACTCTGAGCTTTCACTGACTCAAGGATCACTACAGAGTACTCATTAGAAACAGCTCATCTCAGTGTACTGTCTCTGAAGGAGATATTATTGCCTCTCACAGCTTACATTCATCACTTTGTTTCTTCCTCTATGTTTTGCTTTCTCCAGCACCTGCTTTCCTTCTTGCCTCCATTTGCTAGCTGGGGAGCATCTGGATATTCAAACTTTGAGACAAAGCAGGTATAAGCTGGAATATAAGAAACATAAGGAAGAATTTCTTCCCTGTTGAGGTGAGGGAGCCCTGGCAGGGGCTGCCCAGATGGGCTGTGGAGTCTCCTTCTCTGGAGACATTCCAACCCCAGCTGGATGAGTTCCTGTGTGCCCTACTCTAGGTGATCCTGCTCTGGCGGGAGGGGGCTGCATTGGATGAGCTTTCGAGGTCCCTTCCAGTCCTGTGCAAGGATATTAAGCATGTGGGTAAGACAAAGGGTCATGTTCAGATAGCTAGGTAGTAGAGTTAACCATCTGTATTGTGAATCACCAGTCTGAATATGAGACCTGACTTATCTCCCATGGATAGTGGTAACTGATTTTAGTAAGACCAGGATGGTCTTCAAGCAGAGAGGGAATGGTCAGCTGCTCTAGACACTAGTGGCTTCATACATGACCTTTGTTTCCATGGTCAGCAATGTTCCTTTGCTGCTTTTCCACATGTGTAAAATGGAAGTAAGGTTTTCTGCCCTATTTTACCAAGTATGAATAGACAAGAACACAGTTGCCCTTCCTGGGGAAAGGTAGAGCATCCTAGGTACTGTTGAGACCTCACTGGGTAGAAGTGACTGGTGTGAGAAGGGAGAGGCTCATCCATGTTCATGCACCAACATAAAGGACATAGTGCCAGCAGATCAGACTGGGAGATCAAATATTGACTGCATGGGTTATTTTGAAACAGCAGTTAAGTTCTAGCTCTCATTTATCAGCTAGATCACTGATGACATAAGAGAATTATACTTTTGGATTCCATTTGGAGTTTTGCCCTGTGCTAGGAAGCACTCCTCATCTGGCTTTGCAGGTTCCCTAGGGTCAGTTCTAGAGACTGGGTTCACGGACAAGACCATTAGGATGGGCAAGGATGGGCAGCAGCCTGCTCTCCTCTTACAACATTTGGCTGTCACTGTGCCAGAAGCAGCTCACCTCTATTTCAGTAGGGATGATGTGATCATAACACCTGGCCCAGTCTGAGGATGCTGGTTAAGGCTGATGGTGAGCAGGCTCAGTGGCTGGAGTTTACCAGCACTTTAGTGCCCCTCCTTTGGTTTAGCTACTGGTACCTCTATCTAAAGAGACTTTCTGCAGTGGTGAATGGAATGAGCGTGACTGAGCTCATTGCAGAGTGCCAAGGACAGAGAGCAAAGGGATCTCATGGTCATGGTAGAGGCAAGAGGACAGAAATGGGAAAACTCAGCAGAGAAACTGCTTGTAGAAAATGGGTTGTCATTGTCTCCACTGACCCTTTCCCTCTGCTGAGCCAATATTGCAGTTTAATTTTCAGGCAGCAAGGTAGAAACATTTCCTTCCCTCTCTGTGGATGCCAAAGGTGCCTGAGCTGAGACAGAAGCTTTCAGGGTGGTTCATCAGGAAATGCACCGCAATAAACACACACAGGGCTGGAGCAGTGCTTTGCTGAACGCTGTGCATGCTTTCCACCCTCCAGCAGCCTGTCAGGAGTGGGACAGTCACAGCTTTAGCCTGTCAGACTGTGGGATTTCTTTCTCTTTCCCCTCCTGTCTCGGTGTCTTTGGTGCAATGCAGTATTTTCTGCTCTAGCTGCTTCGCTCACTGGAGCCCTGCAAGTGCTGGAGGAGGGTGCTCTGCAAAGGGACATGCACCTACCATTCCCATCTTCCGTGGATCCATGCTTAGCCTAGTGATTGAACAGGAGCATGAAGAAGGCCTTTTACGTCCCAGTTCTTCTGCCTGCCCTAGCAAAGATTGGGAAAGGAGGACAAGCAAAAGCTCAGTTTCCAGAGAACCATCCTGCACCTCAGAAAACACCTCAAAGTGTTTCTTCTTGTGTCAGCTGACGTGGAGAGGGATTACAGAAGACACCAGTATTGTATAACTCATCACATTAAGGGTGGATAAAAAGCAAATGGGTAAATTGAGCTTTTTTTCTGGCCAGTGATAGGGAAAAGCCTGTGTGCACTTCATCCTGGTTAGCTTCTTTATGATGAATTGGCAACGTCCACACCAGAGAGACCAATGGCTTCTCCATGAGCCTGAGATGTAACAGTTATGGTTTGGTGTATTTTATTTTTCAAAATGCTTGAAATATCAAAGCTTCCCCCCTCAAAAAAAAATTGTTCAGGCTTTGTCTCAAAGTCACAAGGGGGTTTTGCATACAACAAGCATAGAACCATAGAATGGCAGGGTTGGAAGGGACCTTTAGAGTTCATTCAGTCCAATTCCATGAAACAGCAAGTGAGACACTTGCTGACACTGTGAGCAGTGTGGGGAGCGTAGAGTAGGAGCTACCCAGGGAGCTAAGCAGACAGTTGTGATGAACCTCTTTGGCAGAGGCTACAACTCCAAAATACTTGAGTAACTCTGGGGAATAAAACCCCATGGATTGCTGTTGCAAACCCTTTGTGCAGAAATCCAGTCCTACTATGGTTTATTTGTGCACAGGAGTTAGGAAAAGGCACCAACTGTGCTGGGGTCTCCTGCCTTTGTGTAGGAGCTCACCTCCATCCCTCACATGGGAGCTACTCACATCTTCAACCCAAAGCTACAGAGCTTTGTCCCAGAGTAGCAGAACCCTGATACTCAAAGGAAATACCCTTCCCAGGAAAAGGGGAGGAAGGAAGGAAGGAAGGAAGGAAGGAAGGAAGGAAGGAAGGAAGGAAGGAAGGAAGGAAGGAAGGAAGGAAGGAAGGCCTCCAGTTTCTCTCCTTTTGCCTCCTGTCCACTCTAATGAGGAGCAGGCAGAGTTTCTCCTTCCCCAGCAGCCATGGAGCTTGTTTGAAGCAATTTGGAGACAATTGAATGAAGAGGCATAAATGAGTGGCTATTGCAGTTTATGGAGGGCTGAGTCAAACCCACAGGCAGTGATTAGAGGCCCATAGTAAGAAAATAACTTGAATTTGTTCCATTTTAGCTCCAAACAGGAGGCAAAGTTGTAGTGGGCTGTATTGGCAGTTGTGCCACCTTTTAATATTCATCTGGAGGAAGAACAAAACAGAACAGATTTTTAATTCTAATTTAAATGAACTGCCAGTTGATCCAAAGTGAATTTCTCTGTGTTTGGTGCCTTCCTTCTAGCTGAGATGCAAAGAAATGAAGGTGGGGGAAACAGAATACACCAGTGCAACTCCCCTACACTTTCTCCCACCTTCATTCACCCTACAAACAGTTTTCAGCACAGCTGTTTGCCCAACTGGCCCCTTCTTAGCACTATCTGTGGTGGTTCCTCACCTTTTCCCTCGCCTGTTTGCAGTAGACTGGCTGAACAAATGCAGCTCCAAAGGGTGGCTGAGATGAGCACATCATAAAAGAGCTTCTCTCAACTTCTGTTTCATTACTGCCTCTGTTACTGATTTTCAGAGTAACCTTGGGGAAGCCACTAGACAACTTCACCCCGAAACATATGTCTGCTCACTGCATTGCCATCACCTGTGTTAAAATCTGCAGGTAACTGGACTGGGAAAGGCAGGCCAACATACTTGATGCTTCAATTACCTTTCTGCAGCTGGGATAAAAAAACACCCCAGTCTTCAACCTTTAGAGATGATACCAAGCAACTTCTCAGGCCTCATCACTGTGATCAGCACAACTAGATCTTCTTCACACCGAGACCAGGGTGAGATGCTGGAGAAAGAAATGGGGAAATGTAGACTTTCAGAGAATCCCAGAATTTTAGAATTGAAGTTGGAAGGGCCCTGCAGAGCTGCTGCAGCCCCAGCCCCTGCTCCAGCAGGTTCCCCTGGCTCAGGGGGCACAGGAACGTGTCCAGCTGGGGTTAGAAACCTCCTGAGAAGGAGCCTCCAGACCTTTCCTGGGCAGCCTGGGCCAGGGCTCCCTCCCCGCAGCACCAAAGGACTTGCTGCTCCTGGGCCAGGGGCACTGCCTGTGTGCCAGCCTGTGCCCAGTACCCCTTCTCCTAGCACCAGCCACCACAGGAAAAAGACTGGCCCCATCTTCTCAATACCAGTCCTTTGAGTATTTATCAGCATTGATGAGATCCACCTGAGCTCAGGCTCCTCTTCCTCAGGCTGAACAGCCCCAGGGCTGCAGCCTTTCCTCCTCACACACATGGTGCAGCCCCTCAGCATCTCAGCAGCCCTGCCCTGGCCTCTCTGCAGCACTTCCCTGTCTCTCTGCAGCTGGGCAGCCCAGCACTGGCCACAGCCCTGCACATGAGGCCTCAGCACATGGGGCAGAGCACAGGGGCAGCACAACCTCCCTCCCTGCCGCTGCTGCCCACACTCTGCTGGATGCCCCCAGCATGATGCCATTGGCTTCTTGCCCACAAGAGCCCACTCCTTTCTTCCAATAGGAAGCTGCTTTGCAGCCAAGGTGTACACCAAACAGAAAGATGCACCCGCAGCTTTGACAATGAATGGTTTAACCAGAAAAAGGAAGAAAAAGACAGAGATTCACCTGAAATGTCATTGCTGGAAGTAGGCTTGAGATACCCTTACTCACTGCCCAGTGGCTTTGCTACAAAGCTACAAAGAAAAATCTTACATCTATACATTTTTAAACCACCTGAGAGACCTTCTGTGCTACTCTCAATCTTTTAGTTTATTTATTGATTAATAGGGAAAAAATAGAGTAAGATTTAAAATGTACTTGTCAAGCTACAACTCTTACAGCATTATTTTCCAGTCTCCTGGGACAATGGCTACCATGGCACCTGAATCTGAATCTGTCACATCAACCCCTCGTTTGTAAACTGATGGAAGCTTGACATTCTGCAAGTCTGTCAGACAAAAAATGCCAACAACAACAACCAACCAGAAAAAAAAACCCACCACAACAGAAAGCCACACACAGTTAAAGCATCAGCTGCTGAATCCACAGCAAGTTTTCAAAGGCCAGTAAAATAACCAGCCACCTCCTGGATGGTGAGTCTTCTTGCTGCTGATGGTAACTGTCATTCTGGTCCCATCTGATGTTATGCTGCAGTGTTTGCGCTGTTGTTTTGTCAGCTTGACTGTGATGGACCTTTTACAGCTTGAATTTTGCAAAGACAAAACTCTGAGACCAGTTTAGATGGGCAGGACCTTCTATGCCAATCATGTTATGTTTTCCAGAGAACATCATATATACAACTCAAAGTGTACTATGGGAAGTCAGTTCTCTCACAGCTTCATTCAGCTCTTAAATACAATCCCAAGCAACTCACTTCTTCACTCTAACCTCTTCTAGTCTTTATATGCTCCAATGCTTTCCAGGTAAAGATGTGTCTCACTGGAGTACCCAGTAGTTCCCATCCCAACTGGTCTTTGATTTCAGCTGAGTTCTCCAGTTGTCATCATAATGCAGAGAAAAGCAATAACATCTGCACAGAGTAAAAGGTGCAAAAGTACTGGATGAAGCAGCAGACAGCAACAAGACCAACAACAGAGCATAAATAGTGGGGGGAAAGTATGGTATTTTTCTACCAAAGGACTTGGAAAAGGAAACAACAGTACACTGGTCCTCCAAAACTGGTGGATGCTCAAGTCATTTGTGCTAAGCCTGGATGGAAGGAGAGAGAAAGGTCATAGGATCACAGAATCATAGAATCATTTCACTTGGAAAGCATCTTCAAGATCAAGCCCAATCTCTCACCTCACACTGCCAAGCCCATCACTAACCCATGTCCCTCAGCCCCACAGCTACACAGCTTTGGAACTCCTCCAGGGATGAGGACTCCACCTTCTCCCTAAGCAGCCCATTCCAATGTTTAATATCCCTCTCAGAGAAAAAGTTCTTCCTAATCTCCAATTTAAACCTCCCCTGCTGCAACTTGTGGCCATTTCCTCTTGTCCTAATGATGTCTGGACGACTTGAATAAGCACAGAGAGGAGAAAAGGCATTAGGATCTGAAGTGGAAGTCCCTGAAGATATCCAGATTCATAGGGATTTTAATACTTCAGTGGAGTTACTCCATTTCTGCTGTTGCATGAGCATGTAGAGCACGATGGCAGCTCAAAAACTACGAGTGGAGAAAGAAGCTCTTGGTTACAAAACTTGTCAGCAGCGGAAAGCATAGCTGTCAATCATGGCTCCACTCTAGTTTGTTTTGAACGTGACCATTTGCTTGCAGTTAGATTTCCGAAAGAAATCAGCTCCTCAGCTAGCTGTAAAGTGGTTTGATTTATCTGTCACTCCTGTAAAACATGTTGGGGTTTTGGTTAAAAAAAAATCACAAAAGTAAACAGTTGAAAATTGCATATTTCTCATTTTTTAAGGAAAACTTGTGCATTCTTGTAGTTTAAAAGGATTTCTGACAAGAATGTGCATTTCCAGAGAACCCATCCATGCTTCTTTTTTCTTTTTCTGTTCTTTTTTCTATCTTTTAACTTTTTATTTACTTCCTCCCCTGCTGCAACTTGTGGCCATTCTTCTTTCATCTTTTTTCCTTTTTTCTCCTTTTTTCTCCTTTTTTTCTTTTTTCTCCTTTTTTCTTTGTTTTTTTTTCTTTAAATTTCATTTTCCCTTTTTTCCTTTCTGTTATTTTTTTTCCAAAAAAAAAATATCACCAGCATTAGAAATCAAGCAAATAAATCCAAGAACATCCTATGGAAAAAGCTTCTAAAGCTCCTTACTGAGCACTGAAGTGATGTGATCAGATTCCCCAAAGTGCTCAGCCTGCCAGAGCCCCTGTTTGCATCAGGAAAAATACAGCCATCAAAAGACATTCCTATCTTTATGTAGAGACTCATCCAAAACACTGTGGATTCTTTGTGCTTGGTCCTCTCCTTGGGATATATGATGTGATGGTTTGGTTTTGGCTGGTGATCGTAGAGGTTCCTTCATGCAGGAATAACTGAAGTTCTTTACAAAGTAATCCCATAGTCTCACAGAATTAGTTAGGTTGGAGAAAAAAACCCTTTAAGATCATCAGTTTCAACTGTTCTTCCAGCACTGCCATGGTCACCACTAACCCATGTCCCTCAGCCTCACAGCTACATGGCTTTGGTATCTTTCCAACGATGGGGACTCCACCACGTCTCTGGGCAGCCTCTTCCAGCCCTACACTGTGGGCCAGAGAAGATGAATACTATCACCATACTACTGCAAATATCAGTTCTGCCAACTGCAGAGCATCAGGAGCCACTTTCCCACCTCCTCCCTCCTCACAAACAGTTTGGAGCTCAGCCATAGCCCTGGAAGAAGGCCCAGATATTTATGTTCCTGGACCTTGGCTGGTGAGAAATAGTGTTTGGTTTTGAAAACAACTGCTGATTAAACAGAAATTCCCTGCTGGACAAACAAAAAGAATCTTTTCTTCCTCATTTTTGCCCATCCAGTTAATATGCCTGGGCTGGAACAGGACTGTTTTGCTGCAGAGAGATCTCTCCTCAGCAAATTCCAGCAGTGGATGTGCTGCTTTGGCTCACACCTGTGTTGATGTTCACAGGGACTCCGAGCCTGCAGAAGCTGAGAGACAGTTTGGATGATGAGGGAAAAGGCTTTTCTCAAATGGTTAAACTAACACTCAGTAAAACTGATAGGTAAAATTCCAACTAAACTTCAGAGTTCTCCCTTCATCCTTCAGAACATGAATCCAGTCCTTAACAACTTTTCTTGCAAAGGAGCCCTCATGGGTGGCAGCCGCTGCAGTCCTCAAACAGCTCTTACACAGCCCTTCACATCTCTCAGCTTCCCCAAGACAGAGCAGTGATGTGATAACTCTGAAGCACTCCAACAACCTGCCATTCCTACACCAAAATAGCTGTGATTTGGCCCCCCAAAAGACCACAACCATTCTTTTCATCCCCAGCACAACACATTGTTATCCCCAACTGGAGTCTGTGCCGTCTCACAGCTTTTGCTTTGTGTTTCAGAGCAACCCTACTGCTTCCAGCTTTGATGCAGACTCCACAATCCACGGTGCTGCACGTGCCCAGAACCATTTATAAAGTAAATAAAGCAGACAATGTTTAGGAGCAAAAATAACATGTCATTTTGAAGACAGGGTATGGCTGGAGGCTGGCAGTTCTTGGCCATGAGCTCATCTGCAGTGTACTTGTTAAATGACCTTCCACATTTGGTGTGTTGCCTCTCATATTTTCACTGTGTTTGTGCTGCCCTGTTTCCTAGGTAAAATGTTGACATAAGAGCACAGCAGACTATCTAGGAAGAGGCTCACTAGATTTTCCAGAGAGGATTTGCAAAAGAAGCTGAGTACTGAGGTGATTTGAAATTCTGGGAGCTCTCAAGAGCAAGGCACTTCTGGAAATCTGAATCCTTTGGAAATCTTGTACCATAAATTAGTCCAAGTGCTATAGCGACTTCAGGCATACCCAACCCTTGTACTGTTAGTTTCTGAGGCCTTTAGAGCCTCTTCTCCTGTTCACATTCCTTTTCCAGCAATGCATTTAGGAACAGCTGAAATTGTCCCATCACAAATTATTTATCAAAGAAATGATAATTACTACCCCTCCCATCCCAACCCACACTAGTTTTCCAACAGTACTTTCAACAACAAACCTGACAGCTCAGGGCCCCAAACCTGATATGTTTGGATGGGAGTATTGCCCACTTGCCTTTAGCTCTCTTCTCACATGGTTTGAAATTCTCAGCCTGGAATGATTCTGTAACAATTTGCCACCAACTTTTTACAGAGAGACTGTGATGACAGAAGAAGATGCAGACTAACAAGACAGTCCAGTGAAAATGGAGCAAATCTCTTTAGGCACTATAAAGTGATACATTGGAAGAAATGATTCTTATTTTCCAGCCTTTCTCTCCTCAGATGAATATTTTCACTGAACTCCTCTTAAACTATCTAAAGAGATGGGGATAGAAACTTCATCTAGCTCTAACTGCAATGGTATTCCACTTTAAAAAGATAATCAAGCAAATATTTTGTTACCGTCTTTCACACTTTCTTTAAAGTTAGTTCTTACAAAGGGAATTTGGGATCTCATTTTCAAACGACAAAAAAGATACAGAAGTATTTCAGTAATCTCTCCTCTTTCTGCTCTGTCATTTTTGCTCATCTCTGCTCAAGCAATGGAAAAGAAATTCAATCTGCCTTGGAGAAGTGACCATCTGACCTGGAAAACAATGGTAATATCCTTCAGGTGGCCATTGGTCTAGTCTGGATTGACTTACAAGCCAGTGACCTGGAGGTGAAAAACTTTGGTATTCCCTTACTAACAATGGTCAAGCAAAAAGAACTTGTAGAACATGGCTACAGGAAAAAATATCAGTGGATACAAAAGCACATTCGCACGTATTTAGAGTACTGAACACTCAGGAGCCACAAAGTCTATTGAAGATAGCTCTGGAGATTCTCTGTTTGGATGGAACTAAGTAAAGGAAAAACAAGAGCTTTGTAGTACCATATTTCTTGTCAAGGATCACAGAGCACTCTCCTCAAAGAGTAAATATTCTGGTCACTGTAATTGTTTGAGACAGAAAGTACAACAACAGTCTTGTAATGGCCATGAGTTGATCTAATAGGTCTTTCTATCTCTCCTCATGGAATCATAGAATCGTTTCACTTGGAAAAGACCTTTAAGATCATCAAGACCAACCACAAACCTCACACTGCCAAGCCCACCACTAACCCATGGCCTTCAGCACCTCAGCTCCACGGCTTTGCAATATCTCCAGGGATGGGACTCCCCACTTCCCTAGGCAGCCTGGCACAGTGTCCGACAACCCTCTCAGGGAACTTTTTACTAATCTCCAATCTCAGCTTCCCTTGGGGCAACTTGAGCCCATTTTCTCTTGTCCCTCATTCATCACTGGGGAGGAGAAATNCTCCTGTTCAGCCCCTGGTACCAACCCCCCCAGGTCCTTTCCCTCCAGCAGTTTCCAGCCCCTCTGTCCCAGCCTGGAGCTGCCTGGGCTTGGGGTGGCCCGAGGGCAGGACTCAGCACTTACTCTAGGGCAACCTCAGCCCATTGTCCATGGCTCCAGCCTGGTCAGAGTCCTCTGCAGACTCTTCCTTCTTGCACTGTCCTCCCAAGTACTTCAGCATACAGATGATTCAAACATGAGCACAAGCTACCTCCTACCCATTTTGAGTCTGAGTTTTAGGACAAACAAAAGCCTCTTCTTCCCCATGGAAGGCTGAAATGTTGCCCCTAGTCAGATGCTTATTGAACTGCCGTGCCAGCGTTTTTTTACGGCAGTTTAAAACACCATCAAGGCGGCATCAAAATTGCCTTTTCCATCCAAACCCAAATGGCTGTGGAATGGAGCCCAGAGTGAAACGCTAAATTGGATCCTATCAAATCAGCATCAGATCACACCGGCTAAGCGATAATGAATGGCTCCTAACAACAGAGTTCATCATTATCAAGTAATGACAAAAGATACATAACCACTGAGGTCTCCAACAGTGCAACCAGCCGCCACCCATCACCGGCCCCCTCTGCTCTGTCTGTCTCCTGCTGATTTTTTCCTATTAGGGTGAAGCTTTTTTTCTTCTGGGGAGTGTTTTTCTCCCTTTAACTGGCAAAGAGTTTCAGGGCTCATTCAGGATAAATTATTCAGTCCAAACGGAGATGCAATAAATCTTCAATGGCAAACAATAGCTGATTCTCCCTTTAGACACACAGAGCCTACAAAACTAATCTGCTCAGCAATAGTATGCCCCACTACAGCTGCTGATGGCCAAATTTACAAGGGTAGCATTTGTTTCCTTATGTGCATCTATATTTAGATTGCCACAGGGCCTCTCCTTCCTACAGCAACACAAGGCAACCCATCGTTACATGTGTGAACTGGTCACCGTGGGAGAGAGACAGAGAGAGAAATGGCTCACCAGCTCTCAGCTTGGAAAAGACTCAGTCGTGGCAAACTTCTAGCTGTTTCACTTGTTAAATGAAGACACTTTAAAGTGGAAGAAAGGATGACAGAGCAGCTTGTGGAAGTGAATTAGGATTAACAGGCCCATGTATTATTTGCTGAGATTTAAGGCTCCCACATAGTTGGACTGGCACTTCTCCTTTTGGAAACCATGCTTTTTGGCATGAAATCTGTACTGTTTTAATTTTACCCACTCTGAATCCAGTGTACCCATATGGAAGAAGGTGAAGACTCACCTACAGCATTCAAATCCCTGCTCCATCACCCAAACTGGCTCCTCCTTTTTCCTCTCCCAGAATTCAAAGCACAGACTGGGTTTGTAGCATCTGGTGAGAGGTTCTACTCCTTAAGGAAGAGAAACGGCCAAAAACACAGAAAATCCTCACCGTGGATTTAGTGCCAGAAACCAGCCAAAATAACACTGTGGCTAACATAAGCTTCGGCCACCAAATGGAAATAGATGTCAGTGGATCCCCAGCAAGCCACATTTCCCCTGTCTGAGGACTTGGCCTTCTGTGTTTCAATCTTTCATTACATTGCACACCCACTCCTTCGTGCCATCTGCCAGGCACACCATGCCCTGGGCCAAGGCTGGTGCCGGCTGCTTATCCCCCGCGCAAGCCTCTCCATCCCAGATATGCCCAAGTGCTTCTGTACACTCCAACTGCTCTTCTCAAACCAGCAAGGAGCCAAGTTGGGAGCTCTGCTGTCGTTTCCCCTACCCCCACATCAGCTGTAGCAGGAGTGAGCAACTGCTTTGGCTTCTCTCTACCTTTCAGGGCCATCTGGACAACCTCAGACCTCGTCTAAGGAAAATGGAGGAGGGCCAACAGCACCTTCGTGACGTCGCCCAGGAAGCAGGTTATAGCCTGGAAACAGGATGTTTATGTACATTCATGAAATACTCTGGGCTTCCTCGTGCTCCTTTATGGCTGCAGAATCCTCTGGGAATGGCATGGACTCCTAATGGATGCTGCATTAGCTAATCCAGTGATTCAATTACTTCTAAATACTCTCTGGTGGCAAGGGCTAGTCTTCCTGCTCACTTACTGGAAATAGCTGTTCTTCCAGGGGGAGGGGAGAAGAGTTCTGATTATAAGAAGCGTCTCCCTCTCTTTTCTTTGTCTTTTCTTTCCACAGGTAGTGCTCAGCCTCTGAGGGTACAAAGGGAGGCAGAGTCCCGAAGTCCAGCATCTCTCATCAGTGGGTCAGACACAAGTTTCTTCTTGTTCCACTATGATAGGAGCTGTATGAGGAAGGTAAGACATACCAGCTCAGCACAGTGATGCCCTAATGGCCACCATCTTGTGGGAACTGACCCATAACCATCTAGCACAGGTTAATGTCAGAGGTACTCAGTCCTTCTGACACTTAACTCCGTAGACTTCTGTAGTGGTTTTGCCTGGGCCAGGCTTTTATAGCAGGAGGCTATGGGGATGACTTCTTCTAACAAAGAGCTGCTAGAAGCCTC
>WBNH01002651.1:16854-28494 GCA_013401255.1 Urocolius indicus | reverse complement strand
GGATTCACCAAAGGGAAATCTTGCTTGACCAATCAGATAGCCTTCTACGATAGCATGATTGACAAGCTACATGAGAGGAGAGCAGCGGGTATCATCTGCCTTGACTTCAGCAAGGATTTTGACACTGTCTCCCATAATATCCTCATAGGAAAGCTCAGGCAGCGTGGGTTGGATGAGTGGACAGTGAGGTGGATTGAGAACTGGATGAATGACAGAGCCCAGAGGGTTCTGGGCTCAATGGNATCACAGAGAGAAACCAAAATAAATGAACCCCTGACCTGTACAGTGGGATTCTGGAGGTGTCAATGGGCTTCCTCATGTAATTTTAGACAAGAAATTAGTCAAGAGGGCTAGCTTTATTCCTGGATGTTCCCTTTAAGTAAGTTTCAGGCTCCCTTAATGTTCTTTTAACATAGATGTTGGCACTTTATTGTTTAAAGATTGAGCAGTAGTGAAAAACACATTCATTACTGCTTGTCATAGAGATGTTGATGAATTCTAGTCACATGCAATTAAGCTGTAATTCAAACACAATAACAGACTAAACAGGCAAGTCTAGACAAATACAAAAGAATATCAATGAAAAATACAATTCCTAGAGGAAAAAATCCTAGAGGATTCCATAATCTTTCTGTTGAGGGGAAAAAAAAAAAAAAAAAAAGTATGTATAATCTTATTTTATTTATCAGATGAAAGCAGAGGATTTGCTTTATTTTAATTAATGCAATGGTATCAGGATGTATCATTTAAACAAGACAGAAAAAATATTAGAGAGGCTGGAATATTTTTGCTACAGGAGAAGGACACGACCTTTTTTTCTCCCTGCAGTTTACACATGTTAAAAATGGGATGCATTGCATTTTGCATTTGTTAAAGAGAAATTCTACTAATTTCACTTATTAGAAAATCCTAAAACAAAGGAACTATTGCCACTGAGAATTTCATTTGACTTCATGACATTTAAACTGAAATGAAAGACAAGTCTTCTAAGCCTGAGTTTACTGCCATGTAAATCAGAAACTACGTGCCTTGACAGTCTTCACACTGAATATTGTTGTACTGGTTCTGTTGGTTTTCAAACCAGGAGAAGAATCAGAGGTTTGGCAGCTTTTTTCTTAACTCTAGCAATGTTTTCCTTTCTATAGATAGGGGGTAATAGTGCAAAAACTGCTATAACGTGCTGCAAGAGAAAGAATTAGTTACAGGAGACATTGTGGTACGTTATTCAAAACATTATTCAACATTGTCATGCTAGCAGGACAGCAGGATCTCTTTCTCAATAGTGTACAGTAACTAACCCTAGGAATGTGATTTTGCAGCCTGGTACAACAGTTCATAGCCCTCTCACCAAACTTAGAGGTGTTTCTGAAGCTGGAATTTATAACGGTCATCAGTTCTAGGTTGTACTAGCCAACGTGCACATAGGAGCAAGGATTTCACTAGTGAAGCCAACAGCTAACTCCTTTGAGGAGGTTATCTATTCTTACATTAAAACTGTGATTAAATTCACCTATGTAAAACTCAGCATTTGTGCTAAGTAGTGAGATGTTAGAAAACTTACAAAAAAAATTTTACACTTTACAAAACTGGATTTTTATTTTTTTTTGCTTCACTTTGTTGCACAAGTTTTCTAAATGGATAGGCTTGGAGAAAAAGTAATAAAAGTCTTACGAGCCCTGTAAATTTCTGATTTCTTCATATAAGTCAAACACAGTTCCTGCGACTCAAGACAGACTCTACATCCCTCAGATTTCATACCAAGAAAAAGCCCAAGCCTTTTGGGAAGGAATATGGAGCTTAAACTGTGCTTGCACAACAGCCATCACACCATTTCTGTCTCTATCAAATGGTAGAGCTAACTTTTCGGGCTATTTTTTTTGGTATGTGGTCTACTTACCACAATAAGCTTTGATCTCTGGGATGACTACATAAACAAACTGCTCAGCCAAAGAGGAAGTTTTACTTAGTTTTAGGGCCACATTAAATTCAGCATCTGCTACCAAAGTAACCACAGTCATATTTATGAAGATAATTAAAAAAGCTGATTATTTAGAAGTTCAGTTGTGAGAAAGTTAAAACAAATAATAATTTTCAAGTCATATTTTAAAATAAAGGAAAAAAAGTACTCATTATAAAGAATCACAAATCAAAGTGGGTCATACAATTCCAGAGTGTATTTATTCTTTCTGCTCTTAAAAGNTTCTGTGATTTTATGATTCTAAGTCCCACATAGAAAAAAAAGTTAGGAAAGAAAGGCTGAGGAGTCTTGTAAGGGACTAATTATGATTCCATAAGTCTTTGTAATATAAGCCTTAATAAAATAACTCTTGTGAATATACTCATAGGTATGCTGGAGTATCATTCTAATAAAGAGGAATGAGGATTCAAATTTCATAATGGAGCTAAAATTCTGTCATTATTCACAACTAACCTAATCCCATGCCTCTGGTAGTTTCTTCACACAGGCCAAAAATCTGTTTCCATAAAATATGGGCTTTTCTAAGACCACAGACCTCATTGTATGTACTTGTGACATGAGGCATTTAAAAACAACCTCCCAGTCATTTTGCTGATTCATGCTAACAGTTTAGCAACAGCAGGTACTGGTGTTTTGGCAGCAATGTAAATTCATGCTAATTTTCTTTGAGATCATCCCCCAGAAAAGCAGAAATGGAAGTCAGTGCCAGAATGATTGCCACATAAGTGCAACAATTTATTCACTAAGAAAAAGATAAAGTGACTTATTAGCCCATCTCTGGAATTTTGATTAGAACTAAGAAAAGACTGCTTTCTGTTACACTCTAATTCTCTCTTGAGCCACCAAAATCCTAGCATTCCCTATAAAAAAATCCCAAACCCTCACAAGCAGATGAGCACGCTGTGCGTTACTCCCAGACAATTGCCCCTGCCAGGACACCAGTCCTGGCAGCAACACTCCGTGGGGACACCAGTCACAGCTGCAGCAGTGACTCAGCCAAATTCCCCATTCAAGCCCTATTCTGCCTCCATTTTCTTTCTTCCAAGGCATAAATAGTTCAATACAAAAAACAAGCCTGGCAGCTGACTAAAATTAACCTCTCCAAACATATGAGCTAAAATGACTCTACACAGTAGCTATGGCAGCTATTAGTCTCTAATAGTTGAAGTACCATGTTTATGGGATGTCCTTAAATGTGCATATGAGACTAGTTGAGATTTTATGCAAAATTGATTCCTAGGTGCTTAGTGATGGTGCTGTGGTACCAGTTGAGAAATCTGGCCTTGATTTCTCAGCTCTTATCTTTCATTTCAAGTAATAGGTTTTGCTCAAGGGCCTATGTCCTTAGTTGACAATTTTTTATGAACTGCAGATTTCAATAAGACTGCACTAAATCATTCCCTTTAGAATTTAATCAGCAGCTCCATAAGCTCATACTGCAAGCTACTAGGTGTGATATTAACTGGGTTTAGATCTGCTCTGACAAAGGCAAGGGAACTATACATCACTTTGTCAAAGTATGGAGCTGTGTGCATTGATGACAAAAATTCCCAGATCCAAAAGTTCTCCACAGGATACTAACAGTCCTAAACAGTCATTTTTGAAACAGTAACTTTCAGAATGAAAGTTGTTAAGGATTTAGGGGATAATGACAGTTTCAGAGAAAAATCACCTTCTTCAGGAAGCCTGAAAGAGGCAAGCCCACAGCTGCTGCAGGTGACTGCTGAGGGAATACCACATACTCTTTGCAGTTTGCCCACGATCTTCCTGGCTACAGGCAGGCTAATACCACTAAAGTTTTGGGGACACACAAGGAAATATTTGTTTAAGCCAGTGCAGTCACCAACTGCTGGCTTACAGGCATCAAGAGGACTCCCAGTACTGCTCAGATAAAAAATACATCTTCCCCAGGTAAATGTTATTCATAACAACAGGACAAAGTACGAAGTAGCTACAAAGTAGCTTCCTTGGCAAATTAAGAGTGATCAGCTACCAAACAGCTACTTAAATAAAATGGATTTCATATAGACAAGGGCTTGAATAGGCACCCATGCAACAGTCAAGTGTCTCCAGGTGGAAGCTGAGGGACAAAACAGCAGGTGTATACGTCTTGCAGAAAAGCTCTCAATAGCTTCCCCTTACTGATGGAAAAACCCATTGATTTGATCTTTTGTGAAGCTCCTTTATGTAGCTGAAACTTTTCTTTTTTTAAATTGGAGAAGAGATTGGTAGGTACAGTTGCAATTTCAACAAAACTCTTTCCAAGACTCTCTGCTTGACCTGCCTCACTACCAGATACACAGTTCCATTTCCAGCACACACATGTTACAATTCACTGTTTGAATTTTTTGTCCTTGCGATGTTAACCTAAGATGAAGTTACCAGTACATCACAGAGAAAACAGAGACAAGCACAGGAGTACCCATTTTAAGTCATGTTGCCTGTTGTCCTGGCAACTAGTTAATAAGATGTTACTCATTTTTCACCAGCACCTGACAACATCATCTCTGAAAGACTTGGTATTATTAATGAGTCTGCTAACTCAGCTGCTGCTGTACAAGGTATCAGAAAAGATCTGCTAGCATTTCCATTTTGAATCCTGTGTTTCAGGAATCATAAATCATCCATAAATTGCCCAGGAGTTGGACAGAGGATACATACACACCACTGTGAAGATCCATTCCTTTGAGAAGGAGCAGAAAAAGGGTTTTTGGGGTCTTGCTCCCTGCAGCATCAATATATACAACACTATTCACTACACAGGGAGAAGGATCAGACCTCAGAGCTGTCGAGTGAAAACATGAACGATGTTACACATACCTCTTGCATGTCACTCCTTCAACATTGCAGGCATATGACACAGGGACAGGGTTGGCCTCATTTACTCCAGGCTTCCTTTTGGAGAGGGTCCTACTCTTCACATTGCTGTTGTGTGTATCCCTGAGCTGCTTTGAGAGGCATACAAGCATGTACTGAGCCCGTACTGCAATTACCATAATTAAACATTACAATCAAACAGGCTTCAGTCAGCAGGACACACTTGATGACTCTACCCTTCCTGAAGAGTAAACTGTACCTATGTGTGAGTTGCACAAAGAGTTCAGTCTCGAAAGACTGAAAGAAAGAAAGAAAGGCTGTTTAATCACATCCCAGACCACCCTGTCACCTTGGATGAATACTTTCCTTGGACAAAAGGTCACCTAAGTAACCCACACTGCAGAATTTCTGAGTTCAGGACTGTAAAGGAATATATACTTACAATCATCTCAGTATAAATGTTGACCACTTCACTGGTTAAGCGCTCAAAACTCCACATTGGGGTGTTGTAACAGAAAGAAAATGTTCAAGTTTTATTAACAAATGGCAACAAAGAACCTTTATCCCTGTGAAAGAGTAGAGAGGATACAAAGGAGCCTCATGCAGATTTAACATCAGAGAATCACAGAGAGAAACCAAAATAAATGAACCCCTGACCTGTACAGTGGGATTCTGGAGGTGTCAATGGGCTTCCTCATGTAATTTTAGACAAGAAATTAGTCAAGAGGGCTAGCTTTATTCCTGGATGTTCCCTTTAAGTAAGTTTCAGGCTCCCTTAATGTTCTTTTAACATAGATGTTGGCACTTTATTGTTTAAAGATTGAGCAGTAGTGAAAAACACATTCATTACTGCTTGTCATAGAGATGTTGATGAATTCTAGTCACATGCAATTAAGCTGTAATTCAAACACAATAACAGACTAAACAGGCAAGTCTAGACAAATACAAAAGAATATCAATGAAAAATACAATTCCTAGAGGAAAAAATCCTAGAGGATTCCATAATCTTTCTGTTGAGGGGAAAAAAAAAAAAAAAAAAGTATGTATAATCTTATTTTATTTATCAGATGAAAGCAGAGGATTTGCTTTATTTTAATTAATGCAATGGTATCAGGATGTATCATTTAAACAAGACAGAAAAAATATTAGAGAGGCTGGAATATTTTTGCTACAGGAGAAGGACACGACCTTTTTTTCTCCCTGCAGTTTACACATGTTAAAAATGGGATGCATTGCATTTTGCATTTGTTAAAGAGAAATTCTACTAATTTCACTTATTAGAAAATCCTAAAACAAAGGAACTATTGCCACTGAGAATTTCATTTGACTTCATGACATTTAAACTGAAATGAAAGACAAGTCTTCTAAGCCTGAGTTTACTGCCATGTAAATCAGAAACTACGTGCCTTGACAGTCTTCACACTGAATATTGTTGTACTGGTTCTGTTGGTTTTCAAACCAGGAGAAGAATCAGAGGTTTGGCAGCTTTTTTCTTAACTCTAGCAATGTTTTCCTTTCTATAGATAGGGGGTAATAGTGCAAAAACTGCTATAACGTGCTGCAAGAGAAAGAATTAGTTACAGGAGACATTGTGGTACGTTATTCAAAACATTATTCAACATTGTCATGCTAGCAGGACAGCAGGATCTCTTTCTCAATAGTGTACAGTAACTAACCCTAGGAATGTGATTTTGCAGCCTGGTACAACAGTTCATAGCCCTCTCACCAAACTTAGAGGTGTTTCTGAAGCTGGAATTTATAACGGTCATCAGTTCTAGGTTGTACTAGCCAACGTGCACATAGGAGCAAGGATTTCACTAGTGAAGCCAACAGCTAACTCCTTTGAGGAGGTTATCTATTCTTACATTAAAACTGTGATTAAATTCACCTATGTAAAACTCAGCATTTGTGCTAAGTAGTGAGATGTTAGAAAACTTACAAAAAAAATTTTACACTTTACAAAACTGGATTTTTATTTTTTTTTGCTTCACTTTGTTGCACAAGTTTTCTAAATGGATAGGCTTGGAGAAAAAGTAATAAAAGTCTTACGAGCCCTGTAAATTTCTGATTTCTTCATATAAGTCAAACACAGTTCCTGCGACTCAAGACAGACTCTACATCCCTCAGATTTCATACCAAGAAAAAGCCCAAGCCTTTTGGGAAGGAATATGGAGCTTAAACTGTGCTTGCACAACAGCCATCACACCATTTCTGTCTCTATCAAATGGTAGAGCTAACTTTTCGGGCTATTTTTTTTGGTATGTGGTCTACTTACCACAATAAGCTTTGATCTCTGGGATGACTACATAAACAAACTGCTCAGCCAAAGAGGAAGTTTTACTTAGTTTTAGGGCCACATTAAATTCAGCATCTGCTACCAAAGTAACCACAGTCATATTTATGAAGATAATTAAAAAAGCTGATTATTTAGAAGTTCAGTTGTGAGAAAGTTAAAACAAATAATAATTTTCAAGTCATATTTTAAAATAAAGGAAAAAAAGTACTCATTATAAAGAATCACAAATCAAAGTGGGTCATACAATTCCAGAGTGTATTTATTCTTTCTGCTCTTAAAAGAAAAACACACAAACAAACAAAAACCCTTGTCAAGCACAAAAACTCACCTCGAACCTCTGGAGAAAAACGAGCTGAATGGCGAGACACAAAAAGTTTCAGTTCTTGATCCAGGTTGCATTCAACCAAGTTTGTGTCCCATGATCGGATTCCTAAAATTCAAAATACAAAAACACATCCAGCTTGATAAACGAACACTGGAATTTTTAAATTATTATTTCTCCATTTGCATTCCTGCTATTAGCATATTTTGAAATTCCAAGCCCAGACTCTCTTCCTTTCAAGGCACACTGGTTTTTTTTTTTTTTAAAGTGCTGAGTGCTCAGAAGGAGCAGTCTGGACAGGAATCAGTCATAAGCAAGAGGCAATCTGCCTTCCCAAAAGATGACCGCTCTTTAAGACCTCAGCTTTACGACTGCTGGTCCCACATTTTAGTAGCCACACTATGAGAACTTAAAAATGTCTCTGAATTGGCTTTAAAACAGCAATACAAAAAAAAATTCACAAAAATTACTTCAGTCACATTGTGCGACCATTGCACTTGTCCCTCTGGGGGAAAAAAAAAAGAAGCATCACCTAGCATGCAGCAAATTAATATTTAAATGCTAAGTTTTAAATTGCTGACTTCTTAATTCAAAAGCTTTGAAGCATCCCATATTTTAAATTAAAATGTAAGTGATCTTTTATTTATGAAGTATCAAAATTCTACTTTTCAGATGTTAAAATACCATGCTTGATCTTTTCTCTTTTAAAAACTAAACAGTCATATATACGTGACATATATATGGATCCAAAAATGCATTATTCCAAAACTTATTATTAAGGACTGAAATTTGACCATGGGAAAAGAAAAGGCATTGCAGTGAAAAGACAAATTTATAGTTTCCTTCCATGAGATTTTGATGGCTAAATAAAAAAGCCAAACCAACAAGGACAACATGCTTAACATGTTTCTAGCATTTTCTTGGTTTGAAGTTGTTCTGAAAAATCTTCTACTTTTAAAAAACAATGAGTAGGCAATTTGGACCAACATTACCAAGGCATTTCTTTTTTTTCTTCCTAAAGGAACATCATTAGACTTGCACAAATTTGCTGGCAAATGCGTAAGGGACTGATGGTTAGGGTGGCTTCTTCCCACATGCCTAAAATTACTGAGTTAAACTAATTTAGGGTTTGCCTAGGTGATTCCTGAAGAGGTATACGGCCAGTGCCTCACCATGAGCACTAACACTCCTGCTGGTAACTCTGTCAAGGTTTCAGGATGAGAAGGAGAAAAGAGGGGGAAGAACAGAGAAACTAGATAAGCAGCATCCATCTCCCATTGCAGCTCTGGGTAGGTTCTCCATGCAAACATATACAAGTCAAGAGCCTGAAGAGCCTCCTCAGGAAGAATTCATCCAGGGATTTTCCTTGTCCGCAGCACATTCCAGGTTGCAGCATGCTTACTACTGGGATATGCCACCAGTCATTAAGTAGTTCCCTTTTCAAACTAAATAAACTCTAAATAAATTTGAAAATGCTTGTGTGTTTCATAACCACACAAGAGAAAAATAAGTGAGTTACAACTCGCCACCTCCACTTCCTGACTGATGCGTCATTGTTCAGAAGCACAAGCAGTGAGTCTTTTCTGCAAGTCTCTTTATTTTGATTTTTCAAAAAATCTCTTGGCCATATGGTGGATTTTTGGGGCGTAGTTTTGGCAGACAAATACAGCTCAGCATGCTTTAATGGCTTCCAGGTGTTGGAATATTTGAGAGGAAGATGAAAGATGATATAATACTATGCATGTACAGTGCATAGGAAAACTAAGACTAGTAAACAGACATGGATCATGAAGGTGAAGTAGGTTGAATGAATGAATGCTGAACTTCAAGAAACTAGAAGATAAACAGCTTTCTGGCCTCTAACAGTAAGCCTGTATGTGGAGACCACAACGTTTTCTGGAGGTCAGTTAAGCAATACAGACTATGATTCAGCAATGATGCTAATGATAGGGCCTGTCCACCATCCCTAGCTGCAAATTTCCTGTAGGAATAAGATTGTGATTAGGCATAGTCAAGACTGCTGAGCCAAGCAATGTCCAAAATACAGGAGTCAACACAAAATAAACAGGGAGAAAAAAAAAACCCAAACCAAAACCGAACAAAGCCTAGACATCCTAAGCACACATTAGTCCCAGAAGCTGAAGCCGGGCTTTGGACAGATCTACAGCTGCATGATTCAGCAATCTGGATGCAGAAATTATGCATGTACGTGATAAAGTAGCAAAACATATTTATACAACCAAATCAGCTTTGGGTGGAATGGAGGTAAATCTGGAACTAAAATCCAAGGTCAATCCAATGATGAAGATCATTGACAGCACGCATGTAACTACCGGAATCATAGCTGAACTGGAGCTCTTTCTTTCTTTCTTTCTACAGTCTTAGGAGTGCAATGCCATTAGAACACAGGACTAATCAGAAAGCAGGCAGGATACACCCAGTATCATCTGCCAAATGAGTAGAAAAATCTTGAAGCTTTGTCTTTGCTACCCTCTTCCTTATTTTTGGTGGACGGTGGGTTTGAGGATCGCTCCCTTAGCAAATTCACATTCCAAATGTAACTACTGAAAATGCGTCTTGCCACACCATTTCCATTTCATGATATATTAAGAAATGACTCTGCACTCCACCAGGTTGCGTAGCATCACACCACTGATGCGTTATCAGCAGATGTTTTCTTTAACACGTTGCTCTGCAGTTTGGCGCATGAATCCAGTTTTCAGTGGTGGTACTGAGGAGATGTATCAGAGAAGACAGTGAGGCTGAGTTATCAAGAACCCAAAACCTGAGTTATCAAGAACACAAAGCTCTGTTGAGATAAAAGATTGAAAAAAGCAAGTTTTTCCAGACTACAGCACGCTTTCCAAAGAGAAAGAGATTAGTTGAGCCCATATTAGCTTCACATAGATTGAGCTTCAGACATACAGAACATTGCACCTCAAAATTTGATTTGGAAGGCAAAATCTCAATCAGATCGTCTGAAACCAGGAACACCGAGACAACTTCTCCAAAATGATGACAAAAAAGGCCCAAGTGTTCCCTCTGAATATCTAAAACTGTTAAGTGGGTGTTATGCTTAGTGGCAGGAGGTAGCAGCAACAGAGCTATGCAGCAGCAACTGTACAATAGAAGCTTCACGAAGACTGAGGAGCATTTACTCAGAGGAAGGATGACATCAGCTGTCTTGAGAGCAGAAGTTTTATCCATTTGTTTTAATAATTTAAGTAAAAAGCATCCAATTCACTTCTAACGCAAATAAAAATTGGATAGAACGAGGGAAATGCAATGCTGAAGAGGCTCTGAATGACAAAGCATCTTCCTCAGTAGTTCTCCCTAGGAGACAATAGTAGGAATAAAGATGAACAGGTCACAGTGAAACAGATTATCTGTGAGGAGGTAACCCTTTACCACAAACAGAAATGAAAAAGAATCAGGAGAAATAGCCCACTAAAGCAACAATGCTTGAGACAGCAACAATAGAGACAAACGAAGTCCTAGCTGGACTGCTGAACCACACCTACATGGCAAGACTGGTACCGATTCCTCGTTCTAGGGTCTCTTCCTCCTCTCTAACAATGGCAGGTTTCTGAAGTCTCTGCTTTCACCAGCCAGAACAGAAATGTGCGATACAAAATCAAGTATCAACTGAGTTTAACAAACTATAGGGTCTGGTAAAAATTTTCTTTGTGCTTNTGTATCAGAAAACACACTGAGAACTTATAAAACTGTCATTTTACTTGCGATACCTTCCTGTATCGCTGTTTTAAGAAACGGACAAATGAACAAGGAGTCAAAGTAGCCCATCGCTGGACAATAACGAGGCTGAGCACTTCGGTATTAAGTCTTGTTACCCAGACATTTTTGTCTTTATTGAAACAGATGTATGCGCATGAAAAGCTTGCCTCCTGAAAAATTCTCCAGTCAAGAGAAAAAAAGTCTCACCGCCCCAAGTTAGACACAAAGACACGGCTGCGCTCCCTCTCGAGCAGTCTCCGCTGCCGAGGAGGAGGAGGAGGAGGAGGAGGAGGAAAACGCCCCGAATCCCGCCGGTTTGGTTCGGCGGCGGGGGACACGGGTGTGCGGAGAGCGGCAGCAGCTCCGCGGCCCCAACCCAGCTCATCCCCACCCCTCGCCGGCTGCCCCGCAGCCGCAGCCCCAGCCCCAGCCCCAGCCCCAGCCCATCCCCACCCATCGCCGGCTGCCCCGCAGCCGCAGCCCCAGCCCCAG
>WBNH01002651.1:0-11664 GCA_013401255.1 Urocolius indicus | reverse complement strand
CTGGAGAAGTTCATGAGGGACTGTCTCCCGTGGGGAGGGACCCCACAGTGTAGCAGTGGGAAGTGTGAGGATGCCTCCCCCTGAGAAGCAGCAGCGGCAAAGTCCATCTGTAATGAACTGACTGCAACCCCCATCCCCCATCCCCTGTAGTGCAAGGGGGGAAAGAAAGGGAGTCCTGGGAAGTGAAGGGGTGAGGGGAGGTGTTTTAAGACAAATCTTTTTCTCCCTAAGCTGAGTCTGTTTTGCCCATGACGTTAATTACTGGGTGATCAATCTGTCCTTGTCTCAACTCACAAGCAGTTTGTTATATTCCTCTCTCTCTCTCTCTCCTGTCCAGCTTAGGAGAGGGAGTAATATTATGACTGGGTGGACATTGGGCTAAACCACCACATCCAGCCATTCTTCCCTGAGCCTGTAGCGTTGCATAGGGTTGTTGTGGCCAAAGTGCAAGACCCAACACTTGGCCTTGTTCAGTCTCATACCATTGGCCTCAGCCCATCGCTCTATCCTGTCCAGATCCCTTTGAAGAACCTTCCTGCTCTCAAGCACATCTATGTTCTCACTCAGCCTCAGCATATAGGCCTGACCCCAGAAGAGTATAAGTGACATCCTGCAGCCATAATGTGATTAGTTAGGAGCACCTCACGTCCTTCCAGGGACCTGTCCGTGTGGTTCATAAAGACAGCTCCTCTGCCCTGGGAGGCATCCTCATGCCTAACATACTCAAGCTGGCACTGCTAAAGGAGGTTCTCTGGCATCCATGATATAGGAAAGGCCAGGGACACAAGAGAGAACTGCATCTGATTGAGCATCTGCGGACTTGGACTCTGGGAGAAACTCTTTGAGAGTGAAAATACTTACTTTACTTTTTAAGATGGCAAGCTTTATGTTTAACTACATGCAAAAGAAAATTACTTGTCTGACATACATTTCAAGTATTTTAAATTACATTACTTTGATTTTAATGATTACTTTTTTAAACAGCAAAAGAAAGGCTTTATTTGCTGATGGTGAAATATGCATTTCAGTCAGGATTTCGGCTGTTTCCTGTTCCTCCCAATTTCTCTATAGAAAAAGGGGAGTTAAATATGTAAATATTAAAAAGTCAGGTAAGCAACACTATTTCTTTTAAAAATAGTATTTTCTCTCACTTCAACTCTTGAAGTTGGAGCAAAGTAAAATGAAATAACATTTTGTTTTAGTTCCCAATAGACAAAGGTTTGGTTTTTGTTGTTTTGTTTTTTTTTTTTTAAATCAGAGTAATTTTATTCTTTTTGTTCAATGGAAAAGGAAATTAGAAGTAAAAAGAAAAAAGGATAATCATTGTCGTGGTTCAAGCTGAGAAGGCAACAGAGCCCTACACAGCCACTTACTCACTCTCCCTCCCCACACCTCCCATACGATGGGGAGGGGAAGCAGAAAAGAAAATCAAAACTCACGGATTAAGATAAAAGCAAGTATAATAATTAAAATAAAATATAATAACAGTAAAAAAATATAATAATAGTAATTAAGAAAAACAATACCCAAGTAATAAAGGCAAGTGCTGCACAATGCAGTTGTTCCCCAACCGCTGACCAATGCCCTAGCAGCAATCTGCTCCTCCTGGCCAACTCCCCCCAGTTTATACACCAGGCATGATGTCCTTAGGGAATAGAATAGTTCTTTGGCCTGTCCAGGTCAGCTGTCTTAGCCATGTTCTCTCCCAACTTCTTGTGCACACGCTGGCCTCCCCCCACTACTCACCACCACCCCAAACCACCCACTAGCCACACAGGATGAGAAGCAGAAACAGCTTTGATGCTGTGAAAAGCACTGCTCAAGAGTAACCAAAACATCCCTCTGTTACCAACATTCTCTTCAACAAGAATCCAAAACATAGAAATATAGCCCTGTAGCAGCTACTAGGAAGAAAATTAACTCTATCCCATCTGAAACCAGGACAATATTTAACTTCAATGAGACTAAAATGGAAAAAATGAAAGAAAAGATTTTCCTCTTAACAATTAAAAAAAAGGCTGGTTAGAAATTAATGGTTTCGAATAAACTTATTCTGAAATTTGCTATGAAAAACAACATAGTTTCATGTGAAAATAAAATAACTACTTCACTGTTGGAGAGAAAATTGAGCAGTTTTAAGTTGTTAGATCCTGTTTGCTGAACAGGATCACACTTAAGATTCAGAGATAAACGATAATAAAAATATTGAAAGCAATGATACTCATTATACCACAAAGCTGGATGTATAATTAAAACATCATAAAAAATAATGGTAAGACAATGTGAATTGGCAATAGTTTTGAGCTTCCTTTGGGAAGGCTAGCAGTATTTCATAGAGCGTGCTGACAGGCTTCTGAACTGGAAACTGGGAAATTTCTGGATTTGCCCACTGCAGAGGTCTAACAAGCCACAGTTCTGCACTGGAAACATCCCAGCTCCTCAAGGCCACAACTATCTCACATGTTTCATAGCTGTAAACAAGATAGTGCATCATTTTGCACCTCTCCTGGTTTTGTCTGGGATAGTTTGTTTTCTTCCCAGTAGCTGGTATAGGGCTATGTTTCTGCTTTAGTGTGAGCGTGATGTTGATAACACACTGATGTTTTAGATGTTGCTGGGTAACACTTATTCAGAGCCAAGGATTTTTCAGTTTCTCACTGTGATGCCATGAGATTTCAAGGCTTATCTTAAAGCTAGATGAAGATATAATGTAAAATATCTGCTTGCTGCTCAGTTTCCAGAGGCAACTTTAGATAACGCAGCCTAGGGGGGAAACAAAAAAACACATTCTTTGCTCCAAAGCAGCTCCACTTGCTTTTGCCACTCAATCAGCTAGGTTGGAGCGGTATGTGATTGAGAATCCTTAGGTATTTTTCTCCTCTATGCTAGCAGTCTTTTACAAGACTAACATCTGGCACACAAGGCCAAAAAACCAAAAAACTGGAGAACTCACCTTCTGAAACCCAACCTATATCCCATATGAACAGACTGTTCTTCTTCTTTAGAAGAGGTCAAAACTACCCAAAGGAAGTGAGTGTTTCTCACTGTTTGCTTAGCACCCATGGGGATCTCTACGGGTTCTACCACGGCTGTGCCCCGAGTCTGTGTGGAGCTGGAACCATGCCACAGAACAGGCAGGGGTCTGCCCCAATTTGTCCCAAAGCATTGTCCAGATTTTTGTCAGTGTCTCATTTGCCAGATGTTACATGATAACTTCTTTGGGTAATTCTAGAGTGCTGCTATATTTCTGAAATACAGAGATGTTTTCATAGAAACATAGAATTGTAGGGTTGGAAGGGACCTCTAGAGATCATCAAGTCCAGCTCCCCTGCAGAAGCTGGTTCACCAAGATCAGGTTGCATAGGAACATGTCCAGGTGAATCTTGAAGACCTCCAAGGAAGGAGACTCCACAACACCTTTGCCCAGCCTGTTCCAGTGCTCTGTCACCCTTATAGTAAAAGTTTTGTTCTTCATTACTTGCACAGGCAGTAAAGCAACAATGCTGGAGCTGTTGCTGAAAAGTATTCTTTTCAATGCAAAAATATAGATCCATAACCAAGCAGGTTTCAATATGCAGTGTTATTTTAATGTTCTTTTCTAAGTATTCCATTCAGTTGTATCCAAGATAGTTTGAATGCTTCTTTGGTTGTGGCTTTTTTTTCCTCAACTTCTCTTTAAGCTGGTTCCAACTATCTTTTGAATTCCAAATTTAAAAGGTCATAGTTTAGTCTTCAGAACTCAAGGAAGGCATGATTTTTATTAAGCAGATCTGTTGTATTTTATTGCAGCCACTCTGCATACACACACTTGAGATAACAGCTATTACATTGTAATTATGTGCTACAATAATATGTATTTGTGTACATGATACAGGTAAAACCTCTTTCTCCTCCCAGTAGCTCTGCAACTATTTCTACATACAGGAATAGTTTTTTTCCAGCACTGAAATACTGCTATTTCTGGGATAACACACAGTATGCTGCAGTGTTATTTATCTGAATATGCTTACCACAAGCACCACATGCTTTCTTTGGAGAATTTGCACTAGGTGAGTTCAGACACAGTGGCTTTTGTCACCGTTGAGAAAAAGGATCCAAACAATTCCTTTTGATACCTGGGCTGTACATTTTTTTAGTTGTTGTTGTTGTTATATTCCTGCATTCATGTGTTATGTTTTTAACAACATTAAAATCATTATAGATGATTCATTCAATGAGAAGTTTTGCTTGACTCCAGGGAAGCCTGATTACCTGTTCGTTTTCCATCATCTCAAAGCTGTAGGCTCAGGCGTCCAGTTTGACCACAGCATTTTCCTTGGGTTCAATTAATGGGTCAATCTGATTTAATATTAACAAACCCAGTGGAACATATAAAGCAGCTATCCATGGCCACATTTCTAGAAAACTAAATCAAGACCATGACAGAAAGACCAGTAAAACCATACCTAGAAGAAAACTGCTAAAACCACCTTATGGTGCAAAGTACTGACAATCATAGAATCACAGAATCTTAAGGGTTGGAAGGGACCTTGAAAGATCATCTAGTGCAACCCCCTGCCAGAAAACTCATGAATAGAAGAGGAAAAAATTGGGAGACAAAGTACAAAGGACATTAGTGAAACCAAAACAGAATGGACAAAGAGCTATTGTCTCCCTTAGTAGTATCCTCTGAAGTCTAGTTTTTGGTTTTGTGCTCCAAGCAGGATCAAGGTTGATGATAAGATTTTTTTTGCCCTTGTTTTCTTAGAAAGGCAAGTTCAGTGGCCAGGATGCCAGCCTGTCTCTGAAGTGCATTGCTGACTGGCAAAGCCTGTGTTCTGCTAGCAGGCAGTATAGAAAAGGGGTAAACATCAAGGGCTATGAATTTTTTTTAAGAGGGAAAATTTCTGACTGAGAACAACATGAAATCAAGAAAGAGTTAAGTCCATTTTGGCTGATAAAGATGCTCCATATATTGTGCAACTTTCTGTGATAATACCTATTTGTACCTGCTTTCAGTCTGTAGGCAGCGGGAGAAAGTAGAGTAAGAGCAAAGAGATTACTTAGCAAGAGGGCACTGTCAATTGAATTTGGAAAGTAATTATGCAAATAAAGGATGGACAGCTGTAGGAAGAGATTTGGACAGATGTAGTAGGAATCCTGATCACTTCTCTTCTGATGCGCTCTGCTTTGGAGAATCAGTGTCCCAGATGTGCGATGGGAATTCATCATCTGGGTACAGATGTGGAAGAGAGTTGATTCTGGCACAATTCTTCAATCTCAACCTTGCAAAATCCAAGGTATTGCATGAAAGGTAAGTCAAAGTAGGCACTGGCAGAAAGAGCTACTTCATCCCCTCAGAAAAGCAAAATGATTTCTTGCAGCAGTGGTTGTCTGTGTTCCCTAAGTCTCTTGACTCTCAGGATATATATCTGCAATAGCTTTCATTTTCTCCTTTGAGCATTTAGGCAAAGTGACTGATACGGACTTTGATTACCAATTGCCTCCAGGAATTTAAAACTGAGCAAACAGCTCCTCATGATTTTGATATCCAGTTTCACCCTTTATCAAAAGGATAGACTGTCCCACGGAGGTGAAGGTTACCACAGTAAGAATTTAAACTTAATGATGATAGACTAGATTTTCTGAGTTGCCTTCTACAGCTCCTGAGAGGTCACCTGAAGATTGTTATGTACCTACAGACCACACTAAACTTCCTGCTGTAATTAACAGGACTGTTTGTCCAAAGTAGGGGCACAGCATCACTTCACAGGATTGCTATACAAAATGATGCTCTTCAACTTCTTTTCAAGTGATGCCAACGTGCTCTGGCTCCAACTCCAGAAGCTAATGGGAAGCTCTCATGAGTAAGCATTTTCAAGACTAAGTGCACTGTGATGTCTCTGTGCCTTTGGGGAGAAATTTCTCAAGACTTCTTGCAGACCTCTGCCTCCTTCTGTCTCTGCATTGTGCTACTGGTGATTTGGACTGTCTATCCCTGTTGCACCAACAGCAAGTGCACAAGGGATAGTCAGGGACATCTAATTCACATCCAGTTTGGTGTTGCCTTGATATCTGACTAGGGGTTGCCACTGAAATTTTCGTTGCATAGGAATTGTTTTTCAGTGGCTTCTAGACAAATTTCCATTTAAAAGCTTTTCTTAGGACTTTGGTTTCTTTTGCTGTTTGTTTTTTTTGGATTTTTTTTTTTTCTGAGCATGAGCAGGAAAATATACACCAGAATCTAATAAACACTGAAAGCCAAGCTGAGTTATTTTGAGTTGGTGCATCTACAGTGACATTTTGCACTGAGAATTTAATTAGCAGTTTTTTTGATGACAAATAAACCAGAATGAAACCAAGCTCATCTTCCAAGAACTGAATTTGTTCTCTACTGGTAATGGAAAAAAAATTAATAAAATATTATTGTGGATAGCAAGCTTGGGTAATTCTGAACAAATAAGTGGAGCCTGCCTTTACATTTGTCATATAGGTGTATTTATAATAAATCACATATTTTACTTTTATTATTCTCCTGCTTTCTCATATATAAACTGCAGATTTGCATGGTTTTGGAAAGCTGTTCAAAATTATAGGAGAAAAGGTAGATACAAGTTCCTGGAGAACAGCAAAATCAAGAGGTATTTCTGCCTTTAATTTCTGTTTACATTTTGTTTAAATCTGCTTGATTTCCTACATGTACGTTCTGCTTTTAATAAATTTGCTGCTGCTGTTACTCAGTTGGTTTTTTCTGTTTATTTTACCTGAAGCATTTATGCTCTTCATATCATGGATTAAAAAAGCAGAGAGATGTCACTGTGCAAAGGAGTGACATGGGAGGATGATTGCTTTCCTTTTGCTTTCCATTTTGGTATTTCCTTACTAAAGGGGTCTCCTCATTTACTCTCCAGATACATTTTAAGCATGCTGTGATAATGCTAACAAAGGGAGTTCATTGTACCAGTTTATCATTCTCAGAGACTTTAAGATCCAGGCATACTGAAGAAAAATCTACTGTAAGCTGTTGCAGGTTTTTTTCCTCTTGTAAAAAAATATGAGACTCAAAAGTTTACTGTGTTGGGGTTACAGCATATCCACTACAATATAGTAGTATAGCTGTCTTTGTATTTGTGATATGATTTCTCTGGCTTAGTATAACCTCATTAAGCAGTACGCCCAGTTTGCTGAAATTCTGGAAGCTGATAACAATAATTAAGCAATAAGGCATGACAAATCATATTTCATTATGCAATCCCAGAATACCTAGGTGAGCTTTTAGGCACATGGCCAACTGCTTTGAACCACCTGGAAGAATTCTTTTTATACATATTGTGGATAAGGAATGAGATGATTTGCTTGCAGCTATGCAGTTACCACATCCTAATCACCCTGGTAGGAGCTCATCTGCTCAGTAACTAGACTGATATTGACTTAAGTAATAATGACCAGAAGTGAACATCATTTCTGGTTTAATGGCTGCTGGGCATAAACACATGGCCCAAGGCATAACAATAGGGCCTTAGTCCACAGGCTAGGCCCTGAAATGCCACTGTGGGTGTTATTATAAGCTGAGAGTGACTGCAGGTGTTTCAGGTTTGGAGGAAGGGTCAGAAAAAGGCAGCATCCTTGGGTAAGTTTAAGGTATGCCTGAGGAATGAGGAGTGTGTGAACCACATGATTTAAATGTGTATTCCACATTTCATAGCGGCAATGACAAAGTGTAAATTGACCCAAATAACTTCTAGTCTTCTTTTTTGAGATACATAATATTTTTTCATTCAAGTGACTTAACCTGTCCTAGAAAGTTATATTTTCAGAAAATGGAATATCCTTAACAAGAACACTTCATCCTCCAATGTTTAATCAAATGTTGCCTTAATTTTCAAATTTGTTTGTGCAACTTTCTAAGCCTTAACTCATACCGAGTCTAATAATGTGGGGCATAATGAAGACCCTGCAAAAATCTCAGTCGTTTTAATGGGATGAGAATTGAGTCCTGGTTGTATTTTACAGCTCAGGATACTAGCAGGTTAAAATTTGTAGCACTTCTCTAGTCCAGACCACAATAACTGCATCTTTTGTCTTCATTGCAGCCTTAGTAACATAATGGCCTGTCCTTGTGCATTGCTACCTATAACGCATACATGTGCATTGGATCAGAATTGCATCAAGTTTTCCCAATGAAAACCATTACAATTTCATTTTGAGAACTGGGCCATGAAGATTTAAACTAGCCACACTCTCCAAGAAAGACACCAAACTTAGGTTTCTAGGTTAGGAAGAAAATCTGTCTGCTCCTTGTTTCATCAGGAGAGGACGAGAAAGTGTTCAGAGCAATAGACTAACTACCTGGAGTGCTGTGAGCAGCTCTTTGCAGTAGTTCCACTTTTCCTCTGCTCATTGCAGTGGGAATTGAGGATGATGAATATTTGCTGTCAAGACACTAATTCAGATGCCTGAAAAATTAGCTGGGTTACCTTAAGCTTGTAGTGCCAAAATTTTGTAGTGTATACAGAAAGTAACTGAGTTACAAATTTTGAAGGAAGGCTAAAGTAGTTTTGGGTGCTCAGTTGATGACGATTCATTGATTCTTAGAAGATACTGAATATAAACCATCACTGTGTAAAGGAAGCACAGCTTAAGTGAATGAATGCTTTGTCATTTATTCAGTGGTCTCATTGTTGAGTGTCATCTAAACTTCACTGTCCAAACAAAAAGGTAGGTAACAAAATGACTGGAGATGAACCTCTTGTTTTTGCTTCTTGAAATATTCGCTGACTAATCAAGATGCCCTGAGGGAAGAAACATTGATTTATACTTTTGATGAAAGAAAGCTCGTTTACATTGCTTTTTTTCCTCTGTGTCTATGACATGTTGGTAGATGCTGACCCATAACCTCATTCTATAATATTGATTTGGGTTTGTTCGCACCAAATATCACCTGCTTCTCTAGCAACACACACAGGTCACAGTCATTTTGCAATCCAGGTCATTCTATAAAAGATTTCTCTTCTATCAAATAACTTTCACTGGAATCAAAACTGAAATTTAATGAAATAATGGAAGGTACCTCAAATGTGTAAACAAGGACTGAACAATTTATTGCTACATTCTTAGCTCTTCAATAAAAATTCTTTCTCTTGGTCATACCAGCACTACAGTTAAGTATTTCCCATTTTAGGAGACGTGCACCACCACTCTGTCATCATTAATGGTGCATAGGGCAACCAGAGCAACAACTTAAGTCTTATTTGCAGTTGGGGATGTCAGAGATTTGAACCAAAATCTGAAAGAGCTCCTTTACCCTCCACCTTGGGAGGTGAGAAAGACAAGCCTTCTAACTCTGGTCTCTGATATATCTCTACAGTGAATATATACTGAGCAGTATGCAAATTTCCAAAAATCCTTGTCTTGGAGCAGGAAAGGTAAAGTTAGTTCAGTTCCAGAAGAGGAAATTGGCCCATGCATTTTTACTTTCTCAATGAAAAAAAATCTTAATAGGACTTCACTGAGCTTTCAGCACTCTCCAGATCTGTACAATGAACTGGTGAGTCACAATACAAAGTCATGAATTGTGTGGGTGCTTACAAGTTCTGTCCAATAAGGTGTTCGATGGACAATTGATTTTCTGTTCTTATTAAGTCAAGTGCCCATAAGCAGTTTTGCCTTCAATGTTGCCTCTGGAACATCATTTGGTACTATTTCTATGCTACAGCATGCAAATTTGGTAAATGCATTACCACAAAATTCACATAACAAGAACACAAAATGCACCAGTTACAAGTGAGGTTTATTTTCTTGAAATCTATTTCTAACTAAAATTGGAATGGAGATGTTTTATGAGTTAACAGTGTTCATGGTTAGGGAAATAGCTGCAGTTCAGCTGGTTCTGCTCTCTACAATGTTATCGCTTCAGAAAACCCATAATGCTCTTTTCCCATTTTTATGCTAAGTGCTAAATGAGACTGGTGATCATCCTTACCCAGGAGGCCTGACTGGGTCTGGTATTGACGTTATTGCCTTTGTGAATCTGTGGCTGATGGTGAATATGGTAGGTTCCTTAAAACAATGTACTGATCAACCTGATGATAAGAACAGGACAGGATATAAAACAAGAAGAAGGACTCTAGACAAACTGTCTGATTCCTGAAAGAGCTTCCAAACAACACTCACAAATTAGTGGCTTTTTACATAGCAGAGTTTTGCCTTGGCAGTTTTCTGCTCCTTCCCCTGCAGTTCACCACCTATTCCCTGAACTATACAGGAAGTTAAGTCAAGCCCTTTGGATCAGCTGTTCACCTTTGAACAAATGCACAAGAGTATGTAGGAAGGTCTTTCATCCTCACCGCATCATTTTTCTTCATTATTTCTACCCTGAGAGTCATGCTGGCTAGTCCTAACATAGTTAAGCATTCAAAGGTCACAATACAACATGAACAAATTTCAGACTATATGTACAAAGTTCAATTTGTGTCCAGTCTCAGGCTAATAGGGCTGTATTCAGGCACAATCACAACAATGAAGCACTGCAGTCATATTTCTCAGGAATATTTCCTCTGCTTTATGTAAGATTTTGAGTTACAGGTGCATTACCCTCAGCTGTCTCTAGCCCTGAGATCCAAGTGCCAGATGAGGCAAACCCTACGGATCTGTGCACACACTAATCAGTGGTTGCTGTAGATCTCAGCAGCTTTTTGAAGAGATGGTACCTGGCTGCACCCTCAGCTTGACACTTGCTCCAGAGTCTCATACACAGGAGGAAGAAAATGGCGAGTGTCTGAAAATGCAAGTATGCGTGTGGACACCCATAGTTGTGTGTATACTCAGAGGATTTACTGCACTTCCATGTTAGTGTAACAAGAACCATGTTTTCTGAAAATGTTGCCATAAACTGATGCAAGTTAGGCCTGTGTCAAACTACATGTGCATGAGAGCAGAGATTTTGAAAGATGGGCCTCTTCAAGGGAGACTCATATCTGTATTTAAAGCATGATCTATTTTTTAAGTGGAGTTTCCTCACCGACTTCCTATAGGAGGAGTCTTACTGGAGACATCTATATTAAAAAAAAAAAAAAAAAAAGTCCTGTCTGTACATATGCCAAGTTGTATTTCAACTATAGACCGTGAAAGCAGAAAAGACAACAAATCTAACATATCCCACTGTCAACACTGTTGCCACCCTGCATTGTATCCTCTAATCATTTTTGTCCTTGGAGTCTTGTAAATTTGTTATTAGAGTTTAAATGAACACTAAGTAACTGCCCAGCAAGAGGTATGCCATAGACACACAGAGGAGTCTATAGTAAATCAAGTGGGTTTTTTTCTGAAAAATGTTTCCCACAGCATTTTCCTACATAAACTGGCTGCCCATGTCTGGGGTGGACATTATATTTGTTGGGTGGGAAACAATTTGTTGGAAGGACAGGCCCAGAGAGTGGTGGGGAATGGAGTTAAATCGAGTTGGTCACCAGACACCAAGGGTGTTCCCCAGGGCTGGGTGTTGGAGACATGTTTAATGCCTTTATCCATAATCTGGATGAGGGCATCAGTCAGTTTGCAGATGACACCAAGTTGAATGGGAGTGTTGTTCTGGTTGAGGACAGGAAGGCTCTTCAGAGGAACCTGGACAGGATAGATCAATGAGCCAAGGCCAATAGTGTGCAGTTTAACAAGGCCAAGTGCCAG
>WBNH01002648.1:0-41212 GCA_013401255.1 Urocolius indicus | reverse complement strand
TGAGGTTCCTCTCTGCCCAAATACCTGAGAATTCAATGGGCTTCAACATTCCTTCCCCAATAACATGAAGAGAGCACATCAAATTACAGAGAGCTCATAAAGGTGCATGTATTTACCATATTTCTTGGAGTGAAGGAGCTAAGGTGGAGCCAGCTGGCTGAGGAAGGTGGCATACAGTTAAACTTCTGGCATAGTGGGATTCTGGTAACTCTGCATCAGTCAAGGCAGGTATCACTGGCATCCTGCTGGTTATGTAAAAGAAGGAGATCAGTCAAGGAATCCCAGCATCTGCTGTCCCTGCATCTGGCTGTAGAGCTGAACCGAATCTTGTTTCTCCATCATGAGCAACAGATAGACCAGAGTAACAGACAGAAGTACTTCCTATACCCCATGCTGCCTTTGGGCTCCAGGCGCTGGTGCAGTTACTTGGCAGGCCGGGTGGGCAGCGTGGGCTCGGTGAGAACTCACTGAGTGAAACACTCACTGCCTCAGGAGCACTCCTGACTTGACTTCTTTACGGGCTGCGGTCTCGCAGCGCGCCGTTAGAAGGCAGTGCCCATGCATGTTTAATTCACACTGACAACTTTTATTCTGCCGTGTTAGATGTGGCTTAAGAGTCTGTGACTGGGGGTAAAACGTGATTCCTCAATCTGGTCTGCAGAGGGCGGAGCGACACCGCTCGGTGTTACAGTTCGGGCTTCTGCTCACTACCACCAGCTCATGCTGCTGTTCTTCTCGGGTTTCGTTCAAGCGACCGAGGCTTCTTGCATTTGTCTCCTACTAGTGTGATTACAATTTGGGTAGCCAGATCTGTGACAACTCTGATTTTTGTGCGACTTCATCCAAATGGTCCTCAAGTGGTCCTTGACCACTACTGAAGCAGATAAACTTTTTTAGCTGTCAGCTAAAGAGGACTAAAAACTTGCTCTATGTGTGTAGGTATATATATATATATATATATATGTATGCTTATCCTCTAATAACATCAGTGGAAAAACGAAATTACCTCAGCATTTACCCTGCATCCTGACCAAATTAGTTTTCCCTGAAAACATTGTTAAATAATTTTGGCAAGTAGAGGTCATGTACATTAGGCTCTTATGTTCAGTAAAAAATTTATATGGCACATCACCCAAGATGTGAAGACAGTATATACTAAAAAGGAAATAGTAAAAGGCCAAGAGGCAGAAATACCAGAAATTTGTTCCTGTCTCTGTAGGAATGGAAAGCAGACCAGAGAAGCTGCAGAGCAGTCTGAGAAAGGGTGGCGAGAATCAGTCAAAGACTTGCACAAGCCTTGGTTAAGGTTTTGGTGAAGCCTCACTCCCTGCACTCTTCTCTGGTTCTTTGAGAACCCAGCCAGTCTGAATGTACAAAGCAAATTTATGGTGGATGGAAGTAAACTTCTCTCCAATAACCAGCAAAGTTGTGTCTGATTCTATGGAAGCAATGAGGTTCTTTTAACTAGAAACTCAAACATATCTAAACCATGAAACTAGAGTTTGCTTATTTTACTGCTAAAAGAGGGAGTATCATCTAAATGTAGTTTGTACTATAGTTACACCATAGGTGAGTGACCTCTGTAACACTGCTCTCCTTCCCAAAGGAGAAATAGTTGAACAGAAAGTTTAGTAAAGAGCAAAGCTGAGTAGCACATTGAGAGGCTGCATATAGGAAAGTTTTATGCAAACACTTTTTCAAGCAAGAAATAAGCCATTAGTTTTTGTTTGCTTCTAAACTGAATAAGATCCACCTAAGTGAAAGAAACAAAAATAACATGCTGCAGGGAGTTCAAATGCCCACGATCTACCAAAAGCCAGGACAACACTTCCTATAGGAAGCCTCCTTTTCTAGGAGTCTTTTAGGATTGCAATTCCAGAGGCCGGCCTAGAAGACAGGGTGAACCCACCCCCACTCTCTACCCTTGGTCACTTCCATCCCAGGAGCCTGAGCTGCCTGGGGAACCCAAGTGCAGAAGAGACTCCACCACAGAAGGATGCCGTGGAACTTGTGAGCTGAGTATGGCTCATTTGGTTTTGGGGGAATTTTCCTCTAAAATTTCTGAGAAGTGTTTCCTGCAGTATTTTGAAACATATTTCCTGGTGACCGGTTTTAGATACAAGAGCTAAGATAGTCAGATATTACATTTAGACAGTATAGTCAGAAATTCAATTTAGATAGAAGAGCTAAGATGTACAGGGCTGCTAAAAATCCTCTTAGCCTGTAGTTTGTAACTGTTATTCAAATATAACCAAATGGTCTTGAAATTTTTCATGAGAGTTTAGTGACACTGAAGCCCTTGCAGTCTCAGAGTTGTAAATGTACTGAAGAACTGGGAGGCAGAGGGGTAGACATTTTCATACTGGTCAGACAAGTGCTTAATGTTCCATTTCCAAATACCTTAAATACATCTGTTCAAAAAATGGGTTTATCTGCAGAGGGGAAGACAATGTTAACTAGCTCTTGAATGGTGGCAGGATATTTATAAAGCACTCATAGAAATTTTCAGTCTCTGTTTAAAGGCAAGCAATATGGCCTTACTCTAAGACAATACATGAGTTAATAATCAAACACAGTGAGAATACATCTTTCAGCTGATGCAAAGAAGCTTTGAGATAGTCAGCCTGCGTCCTGACTGCCCCCATGTAAACTGCATTCACAGGAAGGGAGACACAGCAGCCAGAGACAGGAAGGTTGGATTTAACATCAGACTCCTTATCTGGGCAGAGCAAGCTGCTCAGGATGCTGGTAAGAAAGCGTGTAACTTGCTGCAGGAGACTATGATGGCTGCTTGGCCCTTCCTGGGAAGACAGTTCACATCCATGTAATCAGGGAACAAACTTCCACATGCAAATGGGTTTAGGAAGAGATTATATCGTGGGGCTGGTTATCCAAACTGATGCTTACATGGCCTGTCATACTCTAATTCAGGCTCAGTTACAGTCATTTGCAGGAAGAGATGGATCTGCATTCTGAAGCAGGAGGGGCTGTGTCTTAAAAATAAAACCTTTATCACAGCAAGAGTGAGTTATTATTGGTCTTATTAGCCCTGAAGAAATAGAAGCCTTTCCTGAATCTTAATACATATTTTAGTTTCCAGATGACGGGTTTTACACCGGAGCTGCACCAGCTCTGGTTCCAGCACTTTAGAGATAAAAGCAGTTGCAGCATTGCTTTACACGCTTTGAATCAGTGAGGCATCTTGTTTACAAGTGGAAGATAAGAAGCTTCAAAACATTCTTCGCAGTGTAATCAGTTGCTTGTGAACATGTGATGCCAAGTTTCCTTCTGATTTCTGTATATGTCTTGGGAAGTCCATCTGCCCTGGGCCTACAGTGCAGCAACACACCGTTCAATCAATATGTGTTCCTCAGTGGCTGAAATGAAGAGGTAGCACAAAATTGTAGCATCCTCTGCACTGATTTTTCTATGAATGATGACTGTCATTTCTCCTGTCTTCCCCAGAGTTTGCTGCAAAATTATTTCTGATTTTCTGAACACTTTGCTCAGGCTAAGCTGGCAACTTGGAAACGCTTTAAAGCAGTCTTTCAAGTGCATCTTCCCATCTGTGTCTGAAACCTCTTTTTTTCTTCTTTTTTTTTCCATGCTAGTTATATATTTAGTTCAATTCTTATGAGAAAGGCTGGAAACAAATTTTGAAAGAGGAGAGTGGTATAAAAGAGTCTACCACTGTCTCATAGAGCAATAAAATATCTGTCCTGGGTAATTGCCAAGAGAACATTCTGGGTTTGAATTGTTAAAATAATTCAAGCCAAGAATATACTGGGGTCCATCTGTTCTGCATACTGATGGTGGGTACTGCACATCACCAGTCTTCTGAGCACAGGAGGATATGGTGACACAGCCGTCAGCACTGTTAGCACCCAGAGCGTCCAGCCAGGTGCTTCACACTAGGGTTGCTAGTGTAAGCTACAATCCTTAATCCCTCTGGTTTTGCAAAGGTTTGGGTTTGGTTTTTTTTTTCCCTCTTGATATATTGGAAATCCCTCCTAAAAACCTGGAGAGCATTACTTCTTTATAAAGACTATGTTTGTAAAGTGGATAATTTCCAGATGTCAAATCGTTTCTCAGACCTTGCAATAACAAGCCAATGCTCTGGGGTTCTCAGCCAGTGCTGGGCATGTGGTTACCTTGGGTATTTTCAGGATCCATCCTAAGGCAAATGACACCTTTAAATAGGGGAAAAACAAACAGCCTAATAGGAACCTCACAGCAGAGAGCACCTCATCAGGTTTGTCCCAACACATTCTCACATCATTGTTCGGTGCAGTAACAGGCCATAAAAGAGTGAAGCAGCTACTTTCTTTTTCTGTCAGATGTTGCAAGTTACTCATATTTCCTGTTCTGCTGTTTAAAGGACTAAGGGCTGAAAATGGGAGTTCATTAATTTGCCTGAAATGAAATATTTTCCAGTCTTTCTACAGCTACTCTGGAATGAATAAGATAAACACAGGCCTGGAAGGCACCTCCAAGGAGCCCATAGTGCCTCTTGCCCTGAAACAGCACTACCCCTTCTGGCAGCTCAGGCTGAGCCCTGGTGCAGGTTGCCACCAGAAATGTCCCTCCAATCTGCAGAGGAGATAGATATGGGATACGTCAAGGAGATGGAGACCAGGAGTTTCCATGCTGGCTGTCCAGAGGGAGGGACAGGAGGAACACTCCCCTTTCCCTTACACCTGATGGGTTGGGCTGTATTTTAGCCAAGAACAGAAGTGTACGGGAGAAGGCAGAAGAATTTCAATAAGCAAGCAGCAGCGGGATTTAGGCATTTAGTGGTATTTTTGACAGCCTCCCCTTAACTGAGCACATTCACACTTCAACCATTTAAAAATAAAACGTTGCTTCCCACAATTTTCCCTTTCCTGTTGGCTCTCGTTTTCTTCACAGATGTGAAACTGCTTACTCACTCTTCAGAAAAAAATCTTGTCTCGATCTGGACAGCCTGGGAAAAGCTCAGGGCACGCTCGCAATGCAAACATTGAGGAAGTAAATATAGTTTCTCAATGAGTCTAACTAATTCAGCTGTCACATTTGACAATCAGCCCTCTAAACTTTTGGTGGCAAAAGAGCTCACCGCTCTGGGATGGGTCGTCTAGTGTTGTGGGTCTTAATGTAGCCCTGGGCCCCAGGAGGTCACAGGCCACATCTGAGAGGCCCAAGAAGGGTAACTAAGAGACAAGTCTGTTGCCAGCAACCTCACATTTGCTGTGCTGGAGACTGCACCGCTAGGGGAAAAATAGGGCTTTGAGATTGAAAGAAAGGTCTGAGAGCAAGGCCACAAGTTGGGCAGAGCAGCTGTTGTGGTTTTTGAAATACAGAGGCAAATTCTTCCTGAAATGCAAAGATGTTTGGAGGGAAATCTTTTCACTGTAATATATTCTGACTCAGCAGCAGTATGTAAACTATAGACCATGAACATACTTAGAATCATAGAATCATTACGTTTGGAAAGACCTTTAAGATCATTGAGTCCCAACACTAACCTCACACTGCCAAGNTGTTACCTGGGAGAAGAGACTGATTTATCCCTTTGAGGTAACTGTAGAGAGTGATCATGTCTCCTCTTAGCCTACTCTTCTCAAGGCTAAACATCCCCAGCTCCCTCAGCTGCTCCTCGTAAGACTTGTGCTCTAGACCCTTCACCAGCCTCATTGCTCATTTCTGGGTACAAACTTGGGTACACACATCCTTACGTGAGTCAGTGCCATCAGGGTAGGCATGAATGACCATTGAGGAGCCTGGAAAAGCACATGTGAGGAGCTCCCCTGGCTCTCCTAATTACACTCCAGGAAGTTTTAATGTATGGCACCAATCCATCCTGCCAACTACTGGGTTCAATTTTTATTTCATGTACTTTAAATGCAAAGAAAAGGGGCTCCCAGTAGGAGGTCCTCAGTGACTGCTGCCAAAAGAGTAGCAATGAGACTGAAAGGGGAAGGAGATGGAGGATGCTGCCTGGGAGATGAAAGCCTTCCACACCTCTTCCTCCTCTAAATCCAACATAGGTATCAGGGATTTGGCACTCTATCTTGTAAGAAGAAGGGGCCTGTCAAGCCCTGAGCCTGGGGAAGGCAGATGCTGGCAGTTGGAGAGCAGGGCAAGAAAAGAGAGGAGGCAGACTGCATTTTTTAAAAAGTTTGGGGAGTTCAGACAATGAGTAGTCACACGTGTTTTAAAATCTCTCCATAAACTGCTATCTAATTAAAAAAACCATAAAGATCACATCTCTTCATGAGGAAGGCAAAAAAAAAAGATAAAGAAGTAAGAACTAGAACTACCTACAGCCACAGCCTAAATCAGCGTAAATAAAATGTGGTCCTGACCCAGAGATTCTTATAGCCTTGAGAAATTATCTCAATTGATAAATAAAGTCAACGTGATGCATACAGCATCAGGAACTTAATAGATTTGAGGAGGTGATGCTAAAATAAGGTATGTGGACGCTGGAACACTTCCCAGCAGGACGGCGTGATGAAGGGGTGGTTGTGTAATGGGGATAAATACAGTACTTCTCTGGAGCATTAACCTCAATTAAAGGATGAAAAGGCCAGGCGGCTGGGCAGGGATCAAGCGCCGCTCCTCCTCACTGCTGAGGCCTTGGTATTATAGAAACTGCAAGATTATCACTGAAATACAGAAACACTAGCTGAGGAGCGCAGCAGCTTTCTTGCAATGGATTTCTTCTCCCTGCAGGACCCAGTCTGCTCTCAGGGCCAGTACAGATGGGGTGGAGGAGGTTTGAGGAGAGGGTTTGAGGAAGCGTTCGGCGTCTGCACGCCGTCGCACCCGCACACAGCACTGGAGGCCACAGCTGCGGCTTGCCCCTGCTGATCCCCCCAGACTGCCATGGCTCCCCGCAGAGCAGAGCCCAGCGCAGCTTTCCAGGGACGGCAGCTGGACAAAGCATTAAGGACTGATACAAAACCACTTCATTGTGCCTATTAACGTAGCTGCACCAAGAGTTACATACGTAAATGCCTGTGCACCAGGCAGGGTGGGGGAATGCTCCCTGCACAATGCTGCCTGCTGTCAGTAATCCTCTCAGCTCACTGCTCATCGTACAACGCGCGGCGGTTGCTGCGCACCATGGGAGAAACATGGCACGCACCAAAGCCACATAGGGCCTGAGTTTCAGCTGGGGTCAGAACAGGGCAATGCCACAATGGAACCATTCGTTCCCACGAGAGTGGAGGCAAACCCACATGCTGGCGGGACGCACGGCCATATGTCCCCAGCCCTCTGACACCATTACACCAGACTCTTCAGGAAGCTAAAATCTGAATTTAGCCAATGGCATGTACACAAATGCCATTTTTCTGAGTTAAATCCAGTTAAATCTTCTATTTGGGAGAGACTTCCAAGGAATAAACCTCTCCATGTGCTTTGCAACTCAAAAAAGGCTGTGTGCCTATGGCCTCTAGCAAACTGTGCCCTTGCAGAACTGCAAACGGCACAAACTCAGCCCCCTCATCTCCATAACATGCTAGACGTGGTAACATGCTAACAGGCTTACTTAAGCAAGGGATGCCCACCAGTGTAGTATTAGCCTTCAGTTGGGGGAAGACTGATCCCTGTGTAAGCACATTATATTCTGGAGTTAAGAGAAAAATGACAGTCAAAGGTCTTGCCTGCTAGATGAGGATTTTGAGGCTTCCAAGTGTTGGCTCGCTCTTTTTCCTTACTGCAGTAGTAGCCCCTGATCTGCCAGCTTGCTTCTGCTGCCGACATAAATGCAACTCCAAGGTTTTGCTGCAATGACTTTTATGCTTATAACTTCTTGTTATAAGAAGTACACATGTATACACACAAGTATCATCTCAGCTATCACCACTGCTGGCTTCTGGAGTCTTCTGCTCTCAAACCTAGCTGCCAGAATTGCAGCAGAATAAGGTCTGAGTCAAATGATGTTAACATGGAGTTGCACACTGAAAAGGTCTTCCGTTGCTGCTGATTTAAGGCAATCTGAAGACATTTGGCTGATGTGTTCCCCTAAAGTGATCATGTGTTGCAGCACTAAAACATGCTAGAAATAGGCAAGGCAAGTTGGGTCTAGGACAGCTTCTCACTAGGACTGGCTTAACGTGTGCCGAGGAACAAGTGATGGCTGTCTTCGCTTAGTTTAGAGTGTGGCAGTTACATCAACCCAGCTGGGATGATTTTGCATCATCACTTTCAGCTCTACCTAGAGCTAGGGAGCCAGAAATAAAAGCAGATATCCAGACTTTGCTACTCTCCTAAGAAAACTCGTTAGAGAGTCATACCTCAGGAGCTTATCTAGATGTAGAATTGCATTAATTCAATGGAAACAAACTAATTGCTGCACACGTACTCCTGCTGTATTTTTGCCAGGTGTGTTTCATACCTGCCTTCCCCATCGCTTACTGCAGTGGTTTTCAGCGTGTGTTTCCTCCACCTTCACAAAAAATAACTGAGAAAAGCAGTTTGGCAACAGGTTTTAATTCCTCCAGGGTAAGCACTGGAAAGTATCTAGGTAAATGACAAACTATATAAGATCAAAAAAACACCAGATTCTTCAAGTAGTTAAATGTACACCCAGCTAAAGCCCTGGGACAGGACCCACTGCTCCCTGAGCTGGTGAGACCTCGGGAGCAACCTGGCCAGCATGTGGCTGCATAGGTGCTACGTGTGGCAGGAGGACTCTTCATGGAGGCCCAGCAGCTGCAAAGCAGTATCCCACCTCGACACTTATTCTCCTCATGCTGGAAGCATAAAAAATAGAAATCCCAGCTGCTCACCACTTTCCCTCTGCTAAGCCCAGTGCTGCTCAGGTTTGCTGTGTTTGCAGAGCATCGCTAGCCACTGCAAACCCACTCCTTACCCTTCAGCGGTCAGCCTCCAGCACGCACAGGGCACTACCCTTCCCACTGTCCCCTGCCCACAGACATGCTCCTACATGTGGGGCTGCAGAGGTGTCCTCACATGCTGTGGTCTGGCACTGCAGGGAGCCCTCAGCCTGGCTGATGGGTGAGAAGCTGAACCGAGCTGGATCTCTGGCACAGATTTTGCGTGTGTGATTTCTTACCCAGTTCTTACCACAGCTCAAATTCAAAACACAGGGCTGAAGGGTCTAGAGGCCATGTCCATGCTAAAATGCACTATTTGATAGAATTATTATGATAAGAAAGTGTATGCTTCAGATCCCCTCTAAGGTGATTTCTGGGTTAGTGACACACATTGGGAAGCAGAGGGCTTACTGCAGCTTCATCTCTTTTCATTCTTTAAACCCCTTTTTCAAATTATAGAAGTCATATCACACATCCAGTCAGCTCCCAGACTGGCAGAACCATTCCCAAAGGAGCTGTTCCTCTTACAGTGTTTGACCTTTAGAAATGAATGTGATACGTTACAGATAACTTCTGCCCACTGAAGTATCTGTTCACTTACCATACACTCATAGCTTTCTCAATTCGACAGGGTTTTTTTAGGAACTGCTTTTGCAGAAGTAAGAAAGCACCATAAAGTAGCATTATATTTTCCTGCTTGAAAATTGGCAATGTTTAACAGCAAGTTTAACAACTGTTGCTCCTAGATGCATCAGTTACAGCTGAAGAAATCAATGTGCTTAAATGTAGCTAAGGAGCATGGGAAATATAGGGGAGATAATAAAAACTTTGGGGTGTTTGTGCATGTGCATGTCCCTTTATCAAACAGATATTTAAATATCTCACAAAAGAGAGAGTCTGGAAGCAAGGAGCTCACCTATTCCTGCAGTTCTTTAACATTCACTTAGAGCATCACGCATTTGAAATTCAAGAGGATCACCTCTACAACAGCAAATACCAATCTGCAGATGTTTCCTCTGACCAGTGAAAGCACCTGAAGCTCACAAACTTTTTTCCTGCCATCAGAGCCAATGTGTATTAAGGCAGGAGAGAGACTGCCTGTTTGGCACAGAAATCATCTATCAGCTGCTGTGCCGTCACTGCCACCCTCGAGCTACTCACAGACACTCAGTAGGGTGAAATAAGAGATGCTGCAATGAGGAAAGGTCACACTGAGGAGCACAGAACATGACTAGCAGCACTGACCCCTACCTTTCAGGTAGTTGTAAAGAGTGATCATGTCCCTGCTCAGCCTCTTTTTTTCTCTCCAGACTAAACCACTCCAGCTCCTTCAGCTGATCCTCATCAGACTCGTGCTCTGACAGCGATGCTCATCAATGCCTCATTCAGAGCAGCAAGTTTAGCACAAGACACCCTGAGCAAACACCCTCACATTTCTAAGATATTTGGGTGTCCTGGGGTTCGCAGATCTTGCTCCATTGCCCACTGTGGGTGCCGCCAGGCTGGCAGCACCCCCTTTGCACACCACAGAAGCAGAACCCAAGCCTTTACCCAAATCCACGTGCTTTAGAGTGGTTTTGAAGCCAGCTCAGCCTCACAGGCACTGGCTGTGCTAGGCCTTGATGCTTCAGCTGCTCTGATCTGCTCAGAAACACAAGCACTGCTTTTTTTTTTTTTTCATCAGAGAAACAGCTATAGTAAGAGAAAAATAATAATTCCTTTGCTTTTCTTCCCCTCTCAAGGAGACTTTAAAAAAGCCGAGCTTCTGTGGCTTCAGCTTCAAACCCATCTGAAGCGTCTTTTGATCACAGCTTCTGCAATGGCTTGCATGTGTCACACTGACAGGCACATGGGGAACGTGAGGGGCTGTGTTTAGATTCCCATTTTCTGGGTAAAAAAAGACACAGTGAACAAGGGACACTCCTCTGAGTTTGCAGGACCTGCTCTTCATCCTTATCAGTGGGCCCCTCGCTCTGTGCCCTGTGCTGCCTCAAAGTTGTTCTACAGCTCATGCCTTTGCTGGTGTGGGACACAGACAGTGTAAGGAGAGACACTTCAGCTCACTCAGAGCTCTGTGAAGCATTCACACAGCAGAGTTGCCGTGGGTGGACTGCTCTTAAAGAGCTACAGAATTGATTTTTGTAGTGGTAATATGACTTGGAGAGGGTAGCACTAGAGTGGAAAGTTTGTGCTTGGAGTGTAAAATCAGATGTGCTTTTGACACACACAGAGTCCCAGCATGGTAGGTGTTGGATGGGACCTCTAGAGATCATCTAGTCCAACCACCTCCTAAAGCAGGTTCACCTTGATCAGGTCATATAAGAATGTGCCCAGGCAGGTTTTGAAACCTCCAGAAAAGGAGATTCCACACCCTCACCGGCCAGCCTGTGCCAGGGCTGCATCACCTGAACAGGGAAGAAGTTTCCCCTCATGTTCCTAATGGAGCTTCCTGCGTTCCAGCATGTGCCTGTTACCCCTTGTTGCAGGGCACTACAGAATAAAAGACTGTCCCAACCCCTCAGCACCCACTGTTTAGGTATTTATAAGCATCAATAAAGTCTGCCCTCAGTCTTCTCATGTCCAAAGTGAGTTTGGCCCAGAAAGGTCTGAACATTTGTGGGACCTCATTTCCCCCACTGCAGAAACTCATGAGTTTGGGAGGGGGCAGGAGATGCCAGTGAAGGGCAGGAGGCTGCAGCCAGCTGCTGCTCCCCATCCCATGAGTTTAAAACCCAGTTTTTTATAAGCACTGTGAAGGAAAAAAGACTGAAGACACAGACTTGCCATGCATCCGCATGGGTTTTGCCAACTAAGAGGGGCCAAACTGCAGCCTAGCCCAGCCCTCCTTCCTACCCGTGGCCCACCACAGGGCCACCAGCCAGTGTCCACCTGGTGCTCAGCACCTTGCGCCTGTGCCCCGTGGGGATAGTATGTGGACCAGGAGTTTGCCCTGGGGTGCAGTTCCTCACCCCAAAGTGCTGGAGGAGGGTGTCACGGGCTGGCTCCGTGGCCTCACAGAGCCACTCGGGCAGCTCTAGCTCTCCGCTGGCCCCACCTGCCTGGCTCAACAGCTGCAGTATTGGAAACCACCACCACCTTCGTGCTGAGACCAGGGGATCTTCCCTGACATTCATCAGTGTCCCCTGCCTTGGGAGGTCCACCTGACTGTGAGCTCTGTGAAGCACACGCTGTGCCAATTAGTGCTAATCACTGTTTACTCCCTGCATTCTTTCCTTTCTGCCCGCTTGCAGCAACTGAAAATAAATGAATAATATTTAAATGAACAGTGCATTTGTGATTCCTAGTAATTTCCCTTGAAGCAGTTAGGAACTAATAGTTAGGAGGGCATTACCTGGTACTAATTTATCACCCTGCTTGTAATTTGGCCAGGATTCAGACAGGAGAGCCTGTTTTCATAGCAGCTAATAAATGGCGGTTTACTACTGCCCTACCAGGTGTACCGTAGCTGCAGCCTCCTTCCCAGCACTGGAGCCATGAGCCTCTGCTTCTCTTAGCACGTGCCTCTGGTCAGAGAGACGATACTTTACAAAGAGGCCGGGTTGGCTATGACTCAGCCCTAACCACCACAAACAGTCCTTCTGCTTCATCAAGGGAAGACTGGGTGGAGTAAACATCTACCTATCAGTTCCACGTCACGCCGTCGTGCAGCTCCAGCCCATTAAATAGCACCTGGAGCCCAAGGGATGTGTTTATAGGCCTTGCCCTAAAGCTCAGCGCAGGTTTCAGAAACCAAATGATACTGTGACCTTGCTTTGCATCATGCTTGCAACCATCTCAGGTTCCACGGGCACTCGTGCTTTGGGGCTTCCCCCTGAGACTGGAGCTGCAGTGGAGATACGCCCCGCAGCACCATGTGCTCCTACCTAGGCACAGGAGTCAAAACGGGGAGTTGAGGGAAACAGGCTGCAAGAGCCTGGCAGGATCCCCAGGCCCACACAAGCAATCAGGCTCTGCACCTACCCCACCTCAGCAAAGCAGGGATTAAATTAAAACCTGGCTTAAGAAGGTTGTGTGGGCCTTGCTGACTCATGCTGGGATGTCAGAAGAGAGGTTTGCCTCATCAGGCAGAGAAATGGCAAAGCTGGAAGAGCAAGCCAGGGCTGAGATTTCCATCTTGCTCCTGCCATCACATCCGAATGCTGGAAGGAAACGTGCTTACCCAGCAACCAAGTGGGAACAGCTCACAGAGGGTATTTGTCAAAGAGACCCTGTAATGTGAAAGACTTTGTCCTGGTGCAGGCAGGGACAGAGGGCACATACCCTCCAGGGGGTGCAAAAGAGCTTGCCAAGTCTTTCCTGATGGCTAAAAAAGCTAAGCTTCTGCTAAAACTGTCAGTTAATAATACCCAATTAGGAAGCTCTAAAGGTCCCTTCCAACCCCTACCATTCTATGATTCTAATAGGAAAAGAAAGAGAATTAGTTTTGGTGGTCCTGATCAAGGCCATACCAAGAACTAATCCATGGTGGCCCCTGAGAGGGTGATACCCTTGGGTTGATAGTAGCATCATGGTAAGCTGCCATGGGTTTGCTTTGGTTTTACCTGCACCATCCCTGTCCTCCCTCTCCACTCACCACAGCCAGCTGTGTTTTGTGCCTTGTTATCAAGCCGCCAAGCTGAGGAAAAAGCAGCTCAGCTGGCAGCATGAGGCACCACAAAGTCCTTGGGTTAGGCCTGGCTCTCCTTCCCCACAGGAACAATCTCATCACTGTCAAGTGCTTCTGGCTGTTGTAAGCGAGAAACAAGCTCTGGTCTGCCCACTTTTGCTTGCTACTGGAGCTGCTGCTGCACTGCTATGTCCAGCCACAGGCTCAGCATTTACCAAGCCTTATGGCTGCACAGCCACAGCCCTGAGCCTCAGCCTGACACTCTGCATGTACAGTGGGGCAGCACAGGAACTGTCCCTGAGGAGCTGCTGTTTGCAGCAGTGCTGGGTCTTGGCTCTCTACACTGCAAGAGAAGATGTTACTTTTTGGATGCACACTGGTTTTACTCACTTAATACTCCTGTGACTTTAAGAAGACTGCAACCAGGAGAAGGTTACTAAGGCATTACAACATACATGTAGCTTTGTCACATGAAGAGGCAGTTGCTCCACAGCCTCAAGCAGTTACTTTGCTTGATATGTCACTGTTCAAAACTCAGGCAAGCAGCTGTGCAAAACAGGCTGTGGACACTCAGAAAAGTGCTGCGAGTTTATCTGGTATTTAGCCAGGCACCAGCTTGCCCTTCATCCGAGACCACTCACCTAACGAAGAGGCTAAGTCAAGCCTGGATGTTAGAAACTGCCTTTTGATTCCCTAGTGTTTTGCCACACCATCAGAAACCATGTCTTAATTTAAAAAAAAAAAAAAAAACAACAAACCCACACAAAAGCAAACCACAAATGTAACTGGCTGACAGTGGGTGGAGGTGGTTTATCACACACTAATGCAGGCTCAGATTCTTTCTCCAAGATGTAGCTAATTTCATGTTAACTACACTTGGCCATCTCCCTCCTTTCCCAAGGATAGGTCTCATCTAAAGTCCAATCTTCTCTGTTTGCAGCACAGAACAAGTCTAGGACTGGCTCTCTGCTGAGGGGTGAGAAGGGGCATTTTTATAGTCTGAAAGGCTACAGAAACCAAAAGCTTTGTGTATTTTTATACCACATTATCCTGATTTTTCTGCTGCAAACTCCAGAGAAACCTCATTCTTACCCTTCTGTAAGCCAAGTTTTTGCAGCAGATAGCTCACCTTGCAAAATGACTAATCATCACTTCATGCTGCAGGTAAGGGCACGAAGGGGATCCTGTGCCTCCCCAGCACCCTCCAGCCCCTGGGGCTGAGACCAACAGGAACTGCCTCTCCAAGCAGCTACATCAGCCCCCAGCTTCTTCCTTCTCCCCACCACCACAACCAGCAAAGAAACGGCCAGCTGTGAACAACATCTTCTGGCTTAAGGATGGCTAGACACTGGCACACACCCTAAAATAATCCATGATGAAGAGCTAAAAAACCACAGTCTCACCTTAGAGAGGAGGTTGCAGGGAGTTGTGTCCAAGGGCACACCTGCCCACATGGTTACAAGCAGGGCTGAAAAGTGCAGGTTCTTGCTGCCTTTGAAATAGAAAAAAACCACAAATGTCAGCAAATTTCTGTGAATCTGCATGTTTAAGCTGTGCAGAGGGAAAAGGGCTGCTTGAAGCAGGGGAGTTGGATTTGATATGAGCTGTGCTGGTGCTGGGCTCCACACAAGGTACATGATGTGAAGCTGAAGGACGAGGATCAGCACAGAAAGGAGATGCACTCACACTCAGGCAGACCCTTGAGCTGGGCAGCACCCCAAGCAGCAGCCTCACGGCCAGTCCCCAAACACCAGAAAGGAATAAGGGTGTGCAGGATCCAGTCCTCAGTCCTGATGGAACCAGGAACCCCACACTGCACCCAAGCACCTGCAGCTGGAGCAGAGCCCAGCGGTGCTGCAGGGCAGGGATAGAGACAGGACAGGGACAGCATCAGCGCAGCCCCATAGAAGCACCTGACCCTCTGCTGCATTAGAATAGCAAACAAAAGCTCTCCTTAGTGGAACCACTCCAGCTTCACTCTCAGGCAGGATTTTTTAATAAGCAAATTATTACTAGTTTTCATATTTCTGCAAAACTACAGCTTTGTTTCCTCTTGCCCAAGGGAGAGAATTGTCCAAGCAGCACAAGTGTCATCCCAGACTAGCCTGACCACATCTCAAATCCTGGTGGTTTACAGGTTTTTTTTTTAAACCATTTTACCCTCTTGTTCTGTATTTTCTCTTCCTCTTTCTTATCTCACTTCCAGGCCTTTCTCTCTCTTTCTTCTATTCACAAGCCCTTTGCAGCCTGTCTTCCCCTCTCTTTTTGCAGCATTTCAGGGAAAACCCATCACCCCTAAATGTGGTTGTTGGTACCTGGCAGCACAGATGATGGCCTTGTGAGCTCTCCTCATAACTCATATCCTGCTGGCTCAGGAAATATCCTGCAGGCTCACAGATCTTCTCTGTCTCCATCTGAGCAGGCAGAAGTTGAAAAAACTTTCTGGGACTTGTCAGGAGCCAACACAGTGCCCTCTGGCAGTGATCACCCCATCAGCAGCTGCCTGAGAGCGAGACGCTGGGTTTGCCCAGGCCAGATGCAGCCCTCCACTGCCAGAGTGGCAATGAAAGACATTTCATTTCATTTGGCAATGAAAGACACTCCTGAATTCTTAAGCAAGAAGAGGGGGTTGCCTTGCTTACACAGTTTGTATTTTTAGGTCGTTATGCCATTTGCCTCAAAGATCAAGGGCGAGGGATTGAACCAGGGTGGAGAACCAGGAGAGCAGAAGATGCACCCAAGGTGATGGGATAAGGATTTGGAATAGGCTTCAAAGCCACCCGCCACAGCACAGCTTAACCAGGAAAGATCCCAAAGCTGCAAAACAAAAGAGAAGATAAAAAGCTGGAGCAGGGTATCATCTTGCATGGAGCTGCCATTTCTCAAGAATTCAAAGACCACAACTCCTTGCTTAAAAAGCAAGATTTTAAATACAGTATGCTTGGACTCTTTATTTCTCCTTCAGATTGGGAGCCTTTAGGGTTCTGTTTCGGTTTTCCTCCCAGACTGCTTGCTACATAATGAAACCTGACATTTTTATGTACTTCATGTTACTCCAGGGAGGTGGAGCTTTAGAAAAACACTGAATATATCACAAGCCAGCAGCAGGGCTCTCATGGCCCTCTGCAGCTGGCTGCAATGCTTTAACAGCCAACAAGAAGGCTTCTCACTGCAGGCTGCCCCAGCAAAGTGATCATCCCAACTTCTCTGCTGAAGGCGAAAGCTGTGCAGAATGACCAACCCAAAAGAAAGGATAGCAAAACATGAGAGGGGCAGAGCCTGGTCAGGAAGGAAACTTATGCCCAGACAGGTTGCTGAGTCCCTAGCGCTGTGTGGGACATGGGGCTGCAGCTGCGCAGCATCCTCAGGCCAGGTGGCTTTACAGCACCATCCTGCCTGCCAGACAGTGGTCACCTGCCTGTGCTTTGCCTCGGGAAAACAGCACTCTATCGCAACACAGAAATGAACACACGGTGCTGCCCGAGGTCTCCACATGCACAGCCTCCAGCATCACTCTTGCCTTCTCCGAGGGCTCTGCTTGTTCTTGGTTTCTCATCCAGTTTGTGTTTTGACACTCAGAGGTACCAGTTTTAGCCAGGCCTTCTGAGGAAAGCAATCTTTCCCTTTAATGTCACATGCACAAGCCTAATCAGCTTTTGAATCTGCTTGCCATATTTTATCAGAATTTGATAAGGAAGGAAAAAGTAGAAGCCTGCAGAAGTCTTGTGGAGACAGAGATAGTGAATAACAACCTTGCAGTCACCGTCATGGCAGGACAGGCCAACAAATGAAGACTTTGGAGGGTCAAGTGAAGGCGTCAGTGTCCTGAGGCACAGCACAGCTCCAGAAACCCAGGTCTGCTGGCTCACACAGCTGTCTGTTCACAGCACGTCTGTAAAACTCTTGCTAGGGAAAGTTACAGCATTTCAGAAACACACGCAGCATCTCTCATTCTCTGTGGCAACAGCTGTGCGTTGCAAACAGCAGCGCTGGTACCGTATGTCAGCTACACAGGTGCCAGCAGGGTTGAAGGGTTCGATGGAGAAAAGCTCCAGAAGATAAGGTGGCTCTTGGCACCACGGAAAGCACAGCATATGCAAGGTTACAGCAAGGAGCAGGTTTCTCTGCATGCAGCACAGTGCCCCTGTGATGTTCTACTTGTCTAGGTGCCTACTCTGTTTGAATCATGATCCTCTCCTCTGATTTCCTTCCACGATAAGGCTTTTAATAACTAACTGCATATTCAACAAAGTAAATATTCAACCGGCTCGGAGCTAGATCACAGATCAAATATCTTCAGATCTTTCTTCTTTCCCTTTTAGAAACAAAACCCCACACATGCAGGCTGCAGGGGGAAAGATTGCTCACTTAGCACTTCCCTCAGCTCATCAGATAATAAAAAAAGCAAACATCAGTTTTGTACCATACCAAACCCAAGTGAGGCAGCTGCTCTGGAGCACACTGTGGCAATGCACCCGTGAAGAGACAGATGCCTGGTCAAGTCTGGCTCTGCTCCTGCCCTTGCTCTTGAGCTTTGTCTTCCAATCTGGTATGCTGGCATGGGCAACCTGAGCTGTCTGGGGTCGCGAGAGGAGATGAGGTGCCACATCCTGTGCCCTTTCCCACCAAGCAGTGGGGACACATTTGTACAGACTCAAAGAGGAGCTACAGAGAGGCTGTGGCTCCAAAGTCCAGGCTCAAAACAGAGGGAGGAAAGAGGGAATAGGAGACATGTAATCTTTCCTTGTTGTGGATCCTGCAAAATCAGATGCCAGTCCCAGTGTGGGATGTCCCTGGGAAGGATGAGGCAGAAGTCAATGTCCACCTGTTTCTGCAGACCATGGAAGCTCACTGGGAGCACCTTCTGCCGGGCAAGGCAGTGGCTCTTGGTAAAGAAGATAAACTCTCCTTCCCTCACTGCTGGGGTCCTTTCACTTAAGAGGAAACACAGACATGTAAAACATCCACATGGGAAACAGCAGAGAGATTGTGACACACCTCAGTCTGACGTTCAACAAGTCATAACTTCATCAGTGTCCTGATCCAGAGCAAAATGATACCCAGCATCCTCTGCAGAGTGCGTTGGGACCAATGGGAAGTCACTTTATAGGCCTTCTCTTGCCCAGGTGAGGAAACTTTAATTTGTAAGAGCAAGCAAAGGGGACTTGCAAATGGCACATGTTTGGGGCTGCACAGTGGCCCTCAATTTGACACAGTGCATTCTTGCAAACAGCAAATCTGAGATGGGAACAAAGTCCTAAAGCCTCTCATCTGTGAAGTGTTCAAACTTGAGAGACAGAGGTAAAGCGCAAAACCTGCCTCGCGCTGCTTAAGTGCAGCTTTGGCTGCCCACCGAGAACTAGTGACTACTGTGGCTGGCCCCCTGCCTCTTCTTTGGGTGCAGTAGCACAACTGGGTCTTACTGGCAGCGTTTGCTGTTGGGCCCACAAGGATAAGGATTCTCTTAAAGGGTTTTGCCTGTTACTTCTATTAAGAGCTGTGTTGCAAAAGCAACTGGCAGCATCTGAAAGCTCAAGTCTTCCTCCTTACCGTCAGCTTACAGGCAAACAGCAGAAACCGTCTGCCTTTTCCTTCCCCTCTTTGTCTTTCCTGCTTTCCCCTCCAGCATGAACCCCTCAGGAAGCAGCCTCTGTTTTCACATCAGATGTAAGCATTCCCTTGTCTGTGGTAACTCTCCAGGCTGGAAGACTTGCTGTCTCACACAGTTGTAAGGAGCTTCATGCCATTGCCTTAGTGGAGCACACCAAGGCAGAGGCACTGCACAACAGGAGGACAGAAAATGACTGTTGGGCAGCTGCTGACACCAGAGGCTCCTGCAGCCCCCCCTACCTCACATTGCTCTTAAGACAAGCCACGCTGGAAATGCACTAAGCACAGCTCCGATTATTGACTGTGCCAAGTCAATGTTCAGGGCACGGCAGTGTGTGCAAGGGGAAAGGGAGATCAATGGTGTCTTTGAGAGAATGAATAAATCTGGGTAGAGCCAGAGACATAAAAGATTTGGGGGAGGGTTTCCAAAGGCACTGAAGGGCTTCCTTGACAGCTGCAGTGCACGCTGCACTGTGAGCAAGGCTCCACTCGACCCCAGTCACCCCCTGGGAAGGGCCTGCGCCAGGCCTGGGGAGACGGCCGCTGCCGAGAGCGCAGCTGAGCCAGGTCGATGTCATCTGAGGACAGGAGGGCTTCGATACAGCAGGGATTTAGACCATTTATTGCTTTGCAGAGCACAAGCTGCAATTTGCATTCACCTGCTAAAAAAGGCCTGAGAGTTGCTAGCAGGCAACACAGCAAAAGCACAGCCTAGGAAGCCCTCTCCTTCTCCCCACGGCCTCTGCAGCTCCCGGCACAAGCACTTACACAAATTACAAGAGGAAAATCCCATTTGCAGCATTACTTAGTCCAGCTACCCCCATGTCATTACATGTGAAAAGTGCACATAATTCTGGTTTGACTGTGCATAAAGAGCCCTGCCTGCTTGGCCACTAGCACTAAGGAGTTGAGTTTAAACTGTTCACAAGCTGCCTTCTCTCCAAATCTCAGTACCCACAAAATGCAGCTCAGTGTCTAGACAGCACTGTTAAATGGGTCATGGACTCTGTACAGTGAAGGACTGTTACAAAGAGAGGCCTGGTGCGACTTTCCTGAAGCACAGTATAGGGGGATGGATTTGCATCCAGATCCCCAGTACTGTCCTCCCTCCTCCTGAGATAGCTGGGGGTACTGCTTCTGTGGGAAAAGGGAGGCTGGGCCTGGTCACCAGATGTCTAATCAGTGAGAGGAGGAAAGTGCACACAGTGGAAAAAGTGTCTCTGTGACTCACTCCCTCTTCTCCTTTATTTGCACTTTTTTCTTCAAAATTTGTTAGAAAAGGCAGATCTAGGCATTTATAGGAAGTAAAGCAGCAAAGGAGCCCTTATCTCAGTGGGGATGCAGGCTGTTTGCATATGGGTCAGGGTGCTGCGTGGCAGAGGCCTTAGGCCCCAGCGGGGGAGGGGGGGGGGGCATTATGATTACCAGGCTGAGTATTCCTGCCTTAAACTGCTTTGGACATCAAGGACAAACAGGTGAGGAAAGCCCTCTTCCCACTACCAGGAGCCACCATAGTACCAACACCCATAGGCATGCTATTGTAGCCACAGGTGAACCCACAGATGGGGCAGGATGTGCTGGGGGGCTGTGTGTCACCTGGGCTGCAAACATCCCAAACACATCGAGCTATGCTGAGACCTTTGGCACATAAGCTCCAGGCTGGAGGAAAGTCAAATGATGGCGCTATGCTGATAAGGCCAAATCAAACTGATGCCGGCAATTCTGCTAGAAAAGAGACAGTATTTAAGATGTTGGATAATAAGTTTCCCATCTAGAAGGAAACACAGTACGGGCAGGAATGCATAGCAGCTCGCAGGGATGGCAATAGGGGAGGGAAACATCTTTGAGTGAAAAACCTGGCTACAAATAAAGAAAATACCAGCAACTTTTAGAATCTCTTCTTCCATCTTTCAAAAAACATAAAAACTTCGGCTCTTTTTGTGGGGTTTTTTTGGGGGTGGGTGGGGGTGGAGCAACACAATAACACAAAGAGACACGGCAAAACTGAAAAAAAAAAATCAAGTTATCAAGTTTATAGAGGAAAAGCAGCTCTTTATGATCCAACTTGCACAAGGCAGAAATATGCCCATGCAACAAAGGCGGCTAACAGTCTCCTCAGATGCACGAGGGAAATACTGATGGCATCTCAAGGGAGATGATCCCTCTCCCACCTATTCAGCACTGGTGAGATCCCATCTGGAGTACTGAGCCCAGTGCTGGGCTGTAAAGAGAGAGACTTGGATATACTAGAGAAAATCCCATGAAAGGCCATAAGGATATTAAGGGATTGGAGCATCTCTCCTAAAAGAAAAAGCTGAAAGCGGTGGGAATGTTCAGTCTGAAGAAGAGCACAGTCAAGGGGGACCTTGTCAGCAAGTCTAAATATCTGAAGATGCAAAGAGGAGAGCCAGGCTCTCTCCAGTCGTGCCCAGTGACAGGACCAGAGGCAATGGGCACACACTGAATCACAGGAGGTTCCCTCTGAACATAAGGAAATACTTTTTCATTTTGAGTGTGGAGACTCCCCAAGCACTGAGAAGCTGGGGAATCTCCATCCCTGGAGATATTCAGAAGCCACCTGGACATGTCCTTGGGTAACCAGTTCTAGGTGGCTCTGCGTGAGCAGCAGGTTGGACCAGATGACCTCCAGAGATCCTGCCAGCCTCAGCCATCCTGTAACTTCACACAGGAGGCAGAGAGGCATCATCTTCCATCCCCTCCTAGTTTACACAAGTACAGCAAAACCGAGAGAACAGCTCATCCACTTTTCTACAGACGAGGATCAAGGTCATCCCTGGCCTGTCTGTCATCACTGGTCCAACAACCCATAAAACAGTGGAGTAGAAGGGAGCTTGTGTGGCACACCTTGTTGCTTGCTATGGCAGGCAATCGTGTTACATTCCACAAACCAAGCATCCCCCTTTTAACCCTGCTTAGGTTGCCACTGCATGCTGTAATGAGTAGCATCAGCCACAAAGCCTGCAAGGCAGAAGCCAGCCTGGGGCACTACTCATCCACACGAGCGCCAGGCACTGACGCTTGCCCAAGCAGGAGAATGACTGCACACGCCTCTGATGCTCCTGACACAACCAAAACAGCCTCATAACACAGGCACTGCCAAGGAGCACAGGATCAGACACAAAAAGTGCAAATAAAGCTCTGTGTCAGGCGCTCACTGCCGAGCCCCACCTGCCCTGCCCAGCCCAAGGCAAGGCAAGGGACACACACGGGACATGCTGGCACTTGCTGCTACAAGCAGACTGCAGTCTCTGTACTCGCTCTACTCACCAACTGCAAACTTCACCCAAACACATCTGCAGCCTGAAGTGATCATCCCTGCACTCCCACACAGCTCCAGGCTCCCCGGCCTGCCCAGGTGGGGTTTGCAGAGGCATAGCCAGGAGCTCCCAGCATTTCTGAAGAGCTGCTGTAGAGCCGTCAACAGCGCTGGGCACCCCATCCCAGGGCAGGCAGGCATGGGGTGTTTCAAATGAGGCAAAGCTACTTTCCATGTGTGGTTTTGGGACATCATGGCAGGAACTTACCCATCTCCAAACCTACACCAAAGGAGCCTCCATCATTTGCAGCTGCTAAGTATCACATTGTGCTTTCCAGCATGAAACTGTACATACTGACCAGTGACACCAGTAACTGGTTTTCCTTCCCAAATTGTTCCTGTCCCTTGGAACCATGGACAAGAGGGACTATGTTTGCATTGTATTTATCAACTGCTCAAAACCTGCTGTCATCAATTGTAAGCCTGCAGCCACTGGCTTCCACTACATAGCACATTTGAACTGTGTGAAATATTTCCTGCACCAGGTAAAAAGGGTTTATTCACAAAAAGAAGATATTTTCTTAGACTTCCCACACTTAGCTTCCATTAAGCAAGGTAACAAACCTCTCATATGCTGTTTCAGTACCATTAAAAACATGACATTCTCTTGTTTAAAAGCCAGGTTGGTCCTTCTCACCTTTAAGACTCCTCTACTCAAAATGCCAAGTTTTACACAATTAAGGTCAGGTCAGATGGTCAGAGTCGCACAACAATTAATAATATTGCAGATCTTTTATCTTCCTTTTTTCCCCCCCCCCTTTCCCTCAAATAGTAAATTTAGTTTTAGAAGAAAGGCCTCAGAGCAGGGTACAGGCTCTACAAGGCCCATTCTCACTGAAGCCAGTCGCCTTTCCCTCTGTACCTGGCAGTAAGCTCCACAGCACTTCGCAAGCTCACAACAGACTGAGTCCAAGTCCTTCCTTCCAGACAATGTCCGTTTACTAGCGTGCTTGTTTACTCAGTGTAGCAGTTAGCTCTGTTGCCTTCTTTATTCCTGGCACACATGCAAACATCCCACAGCCCATCCTAATACCACAACAGCACTCACATCATCCCTGTCAGAGAGGAGACGCAGGCTCCTTGGTTACTCATCTGTCAGGGTAATTAATACCCTGATAAATCAAGTACAAAGCAAATCAGGTGGGTAAGGAAGGAAATTACCTATATAAATTATATAGAGAGAAGCAGGTGTCCCAGCTCATTCTGGATCTGCCACTCTGGACTGGTGCAAACAGGTACCAGAAGGAACCAAGGGTTATTTCAAACTGGCCAAGCAGGTCCCCTTCACTCACTGAAGCCCGTCTTCCTGGTCAGCCTTCCGCTGACCTTGTGCAAACTCACTACAAGCTCACAGGTGTTCAACAGCAGCACCAGCCTCTACAAAAAACAGACAGAAAAGCCCTAACTCTTTACTAGAATGCAAGACCATGATTAGATTTGCATACAGGCAATAGCTTTTGGAGAGAAAAATCTAGATAGCCAGTCTAGCCAGAAGCTAAAACTGACTTGCTAGCAAGCCACTCGCAGCTGACCACATCTACTTTTCAGCAGCACAAAAAAGGCTGAGTATGAAAGCTCAAGAGATGCCCTTTAAGATCTGAGCCCTTGAATTCATTAGCATTATGCCTCAGAACATCTGAATAAAATGAAGCCTTTTCTGCCGGAAGACAGCTTGGGCTGGGGGGTATCGTCCTGTGTAACAAGCATTTCTAAGGGAGGTTTCTTTTAGATATGTTCTTACTTTGTAATCCTGTTATGCTCTGTGTAACTGAGAATGATCCTGAACAGGGGAGTCTCCCTGCATCACTGTAGGTTCAGCTGCTGCTTTTTGGTAGCTTTTCATGCTTGCAAAAATTAACCCGAAACAGAGTTTCTTAAGTGTACTAGATACAGGTAACTGGAAAGATTATTCCACTGAGGCAAGCTAAACAACAGCTCGATGCATTAAGTGACCCTGAAATGCCTCCTGCTCCTTGGAAGGTTATTTCACTGTCATTTAATCCATTCACATTGGTGGGTTTTATCCTAAATGTGTCCAAGTGCAGCTAAAGCGTTTTGATTTTTACTCTGGACAAAGGTGTTATTTCACAATTAGAAAGTAACTCAGAAAGCAATGACTCTCTACTCTGAAGATCGAGGTTCTGCTTCCTCAGTCCTGACGGAGCTTGGGAGTATTGCTGCCTGTGGTTGTACAGAAGAGCTGCGCTCGCTGTGCTGCACTCCAAACTCCACCACAGTGAAGGAACAGAGCAGAGATTCTTCATGGTGAGAGCACCAGCGACTTGATGAGTCACGGGAGCCAGCGCTGGCAAGAGACCTGCTGCAGGCACAAACAAGTAGCTCAGATTTCAGCAAATGAAAGGCAGTAAACAGCCAATAGACTTTCTAATATTGACTACAATAATTTGCTTCTGGGGTGGGAAATCGGTACACTCTTTTCTAGCTGCTAGAACCAGTCATTCTAGGCATTCTTCTATCAGTTCAGAGAAGCTACAGGAAAATGCAAACAAGAAAAGAAATCACAATAATACAATCCATAATCTGCTTCCACTTATACATTAACCAGCAACTATGATAACCACCGTTTCATTTGCATTAAGAGATTAGCCAAAGCATATCCCCCGGGGGGGAAAGCCCAACGTAAACACAAAAGGTTCTGCGTGTCATTTTCATAATCCGCCTGTTAGAGACCTTAAAAGCCCCACTGCAAACTCAACGCTCATTAATCCACTCGCTCATTTTGTTAAGACTTTATTTTAAACTAAGTAACAGCACTTGACCGTCAGAAATTACTCATTAGCTACAGGAAGTCCAGTGTCTAATTTATCTTAAAATAACCACCACAGTCTAGGTGCAGAGGCTAAAATAAAAATAAATAATCATTTTTTAAAGGAACTTCGGGAGAGAGATGTTTCTCTTTCCTTTAATATTTCCAGCCAATGAAATAGGAGGTACCAGTAAAGAGTGTGTAAAATGTGAAGCCAACTAAGACAGCTAAGTACCTATTTCTCCAACGCAGCACTTTCTGCAAAGCAGAGGCTGACTGCAGAGCCTTGCAAGCGAGACACGGCAGGGACCACTGCTGCTTTCACTCTCTTAGATTTGGAAAGCTTATAAAAAAACAGAGGGTTAAGTCTACCACAAACAAAAAAATGTACGTAAAATATATGGTGGCTAACCTCATTTAATCACTATTTTGAGATTTTAAAGAGTGTAGAAGCTCCAGAAGTATTAAGTTACTGTCCAACTTGACACGCTTGGCCACCCTTGTTTTAAACAACTGTTGAACTGCATGAATGGTTTCTAAATCCATAACTACATTTACTTCCAATTCAGTCTTAAATCTCCTCTTGTACGTTTATTTGCCCAGTTTATTAATCCCTCCTGAAAGCAAATGAACTTGCTGCTACAATACTCGTCAAGATGAAAAACAGCTGCCCCATTTTCTGTCACCCTTGAAGGTTCACAGTTAAAGAAAATTAAACACATAGGCTTGAAGCTACATCATATATTTGTAAATAAAATAATTTGACAGAACAATATACAAAGTACGAAAGGAGCCCTTTCTGGAACTTGTAAGTACAAGAGAAGTTGATGTCAAGTCCATTTTGTAAAGTTTTAAACAAATACCACTGAGGGATAGGAGTATTACCATAAAACACTTTCTTTTTTTAATGCTTTCTCAAAAAGCTTGGACCATATATATCAATTCCAGACCAAAAACAATCCCACACACACGCGTTGGTTTGGTTACAGCTTCAGGGATCAGTGCAACACAGTGCAAGTTTCATTCACAGACAGATAAAAAGGTATTTGAAGTAGGTACAAGAACATTCTGCAAAATACAGGATGTGATCTAACTCGTGGCAACCCTCTTTCCACCCCTAAAAAGTGCAGAAAATTAAGCATAACATATAGAAATACAGAAAATATACACAGAGAGATAGACTCTTTAACAAGACAAGTTAATATCTGACAGCTTAAGAAAAGAGGACACAATTGCATCAGGAAGAAAACCATTACCAGTCACTTGAAGCTACATACAAGTTTTTTTTTCTGTAGAAAAACCTAAGCTGACAAGTCTTCATTCCTGAAATTTAAAAATCAAGTAAGAGAGGTACAAAAAAAAAAAAAAAAAAGCAAGCACCATTAAAGTGCCTCCTCAGAATAGACCGGTTTGCCCTGCTGCAGGTCACCATTCCCTCATCATTCAAGGAGTAAGTATATGGAACTGCTTATTTCAGCTACTCTTTCAGTATATACAATTGTTTATTGTGCATCTGGCAATTTCACAGAATCTTCCTGGTCCCTGGTCTCCATCAGAAAGCATTTTGTTTATTTCAAAGTAGATCTCCAGTGCTTTATTTAAAAGAAAAAAAACAACAAAACAAAACAAACCCTACATTTAGAAATTGTCCAAGCTAAAATCATTAATGCAATTTTCACCTGAAGCAATGTCTTGCAGACTGCTAAGGCAGAGTGCCTCCCCTAAAGAGGCTAAGTGCATCTTCAGCTACCAGAAGTCTCATGGAGGGCCGTGGCCTTGAGGCGCTCTGCTAACTTCTCCAAAAACGTTATGACTGATGTTTACAGCATGCAGAATGGGAGACTAGTGCAGTATGCAGCATTGATCGTTTATTCAATAAATATTTAACCCAATTATTGCCAACCAAGGCAAACAGTGCAGAAACTGTCACTTAAAGAGATACAAAAGTTTTAACATTTTTTTCGTATAAAGTCAGTTGCTACTATATTCATACAACAATGTCAAAGAGGTTTTTCTGCTTCAAAATTGACACTACCATTATAAAAATACAGAAACATAGTATTTGGGGGCTTAACGTGTCTTTGCAAGTCTAACTTGTACATTTATACGGGAACATGACATGTCTGTATTAAACAACTCATTAACAATAAAAACAAATACTATGGTAGAGACATTTTCTGCACTGACAATTTCATTATAGTTCTTAAATACATCTTTCTTGGTCCTGGTTATACATTTAGAATGAAAATACTTGCATCTCATTTATCCTGAGGTCAGCTGTGTAAAAAGGAAAGCCAATTTTATAAGGATACTTGCAGGCTTTTCATTTTAAGAAACCATTTAGTGTCATCCTGGGAAATTACTTCAAAAAAATATATAGGTTATCACACCCAAATGCTGTACCACCCAACTAAAGTTTCAGTATATATTTGCCACATTTGAAACTTAGAAACTGTTCTGAAAACACAGAAATCCCCGTGACGAGCCACTTTAAGCTTCTCATCTCAAGATCCTGACCCACAACACAGCTCCTTCTAGGGGAAGCCCACTGAAGCCTGCAGGAACCTGCAGAAGCTTTGGGTCTGCCCACACAGGTGAGGATGCATGAGTCAGGTCTCTGTCACCCACTGCAGGATAACACTTAGGACCTTGTCAAAGCTCCACTTTGAACACAGCAGTTATTTTCAATAGCACCAACAACCTCTCAGATATCAGCATCAGGCAAATACAGACGACATCAAATAGGTTTGTTTCTTCCTGAATCAGCACAATCGGTACAAGGCACTGCTTGGCATAGGAAGTCATAAACAAGAGCAAAAAAAACAAGATAATTTTGTGACATTTAAGTTTGTAAGTTATGTCACATTTTAACTTACTGTATTACCATGGTTAGAAGAACAAGACAGTCTAAGGGATGAACCAAAACTTCACTGTTCCACGTATGTTTACAGGTTTCCTCCTCATCTGCGAAAAACCCCACGTTAACAAACTACCAGCATGAAGAACTATCATCGGGGAGTATGGGCTGTTAAATTAAGAAAATACATCTTATTATTTCTCCAGTCTTCCACAAAAGTCTAACTTAGACACAACTCAAGTATAAGAAGTTGGAAAATATTCTGATAACATTTGCAATAGTCTATCCCTGCAGAGGAGTGAAAGAACTATCATCTAGAGAATTCATAGGTTGAGGCACATCGCAGTTGGAGATACTTAGGCATGTTTCATGGCTAGAAGGGGATTTTTCTGAGGAATCTCACTACAGACTTCCCCAAAAGCAGCTCCATATGGTTTGAAACACAAATTGCAACTCATGGGAAAAAAAAAAAGCCAGAAAAGTTTGGTCCTTAGTCACTACTGTCTTCATCATCATCATCATCAGATACATCATTTAATGATGATTTAGGTGATTGGCTGTAGGAGTCTGACCTAGTAGACTGACAAGCACTCATCTCCCCAGTAGAAAGAAGGTCGTAGCAGAAGTCACAAATCCGCACAGGCTTGGAGGACTGGCTCGGGAGCAGGAACCTCTTTTCGGAGCAGGGCCCACACACGACAAAGCCGCACTTGCGGCAGTGGTGGCGGCGGTTGACGGGCGTGAATTTTGCCTTCTGGCAGCGCATGCACACAGTGGCTTCCGAGTCCGGCACCCACACAGCCGCGTGTTCATTGCTTGGAGTCTTCCCGCTTTTGGAAAGCAAATCAGAAACGCATTTATTTATGTGGTTCATCCACTCGGACTTCTCCGTGGCGGTGGCAGCGTAAACCGCAAACGACTTCGTTGGCGTCTTGATGAGCCACCCATTCCGTAAGTCCCCCTCATCCTGGATGGAATCGATAGTGACGTTTTCCAGAGGAATTATGTGCTGTTTATTGTATTTCTTCTTCTGGATGACAATGTTACCGTAGACAAGAATGTCATTGAACAGGAAGAACTGTCTCGCTTTGGGCTTCTTCCTACACAGCTTTGTTAGTACGCCCTCTCCAATCAGAACACGGCCAGGAATAGTGAGAGGCTGACCAGCTGCTCCAAAGCAGTTTTCCACTATACTTATTCTTCTAGTATTTGCCTCACTGTTCGCCAAGCGATCCACCATCTTTCACAAGTATCCTAAAATTAGAAGGAAAAAAAAAAAAGGTGGTTGTTAGAACAAGACTGATTCAACAGCAGCCTTCCCCAAGGAAGGCACCAACCCCACACTTCCTAAAATATCTAACAGAATCTGCTGGCTCAGAGGCGCTGACTTGGGTTAGACTTAAATAAGTATTAACACCTCCGAATTTTTAGCAACTGATTAGTGTTTTTTTCTTCTAAAGCAAAAATGTTCCATCCAGCTGACAGCTATCTTTATCGCACAGACGGCACCTACAGCACTGCTCTGGCAACACACTAGGACGCTTCCTCTCCCGCAAGCTTACTGCATCCTGGTTTAATGGTCATGTATCTCTCTATATCCTCCTGTATCTACTCTCTAGATAGCACAAAATTATCCATTATTCCCATACTGACAGAAACATCAACTCAACCGAGCAGCTTGGAGACTCATGTTAGCATTAACAGGACAAACAGGAATGACACCATTGGTGTTCACACAGGAAACCACCATACTCAAGCTCAGTATTGTTTTTTTTTTGTCTTCAGCATGTAAACCTTAAATCACAGGCCAAAACCACAAATCTGCCTACTGGAAACATTTTGTACAGGCCACAGCTTACACCCACCACCACCTGTTTTCATGGCAAGCTCTTGAGCCAGGGGCAGGATGTGAGCCACAGCCGTGGCCCATCACCTGCTTGCTCCTGCCTTCTTTTTTGCAGGGCCCCTCAGATCATCCCTCCTCACCTACTCAAGCCACATCTGCATCCATCACAAGCAGGTGACCCAAACAGAGGACTAGCCACACAGCTTGCAACTGCTGCTAAGACTGAGTGACCTGCAACCAGCTGAACATTTAGGCAAAGAAGTCTTCATATTTCAGAGTGCCGATGAACTAAAGGGTATGTATGTTCCAATTGGGGATTAAAACTACCCATCATCCTTTCTCAAGCAGAATATAGGACTCTCTCTGGTAAGTGTAAGATTCTGCAGACATCCAATGTGGATATGAAACTAAGAAGTCACTATAGTGATTCATACCTCGGCAAACCACACTTTAACCTATCTTTTACTGTAGAACTTCCTGGGCAGAAGTCAAGCAAAGGAAACTCCTGCCAGGCTGATCCACACCCACTCTACCCCAAGCTCCTCCTGAACACAGCCATGAACCAGAACTATGTGCTTGATGTAGCAGTGAGATGGCTGGCAGAGGCCAGTAGTAAAGACAGACTACTTTACAGCTCTCCTTGTCAGCAACCACAGGACTGATGCTTGTGACACCCTTTGGTACCACCACTGCTTTGAAGAGGCTGGAAGGAGAGCAGAGTGGCAAACACTCCAGTGCCTACTATTTGCGCTTCCCAACGCAATCTACAATGCCTGCCATCAAACACAGCACCAGCCCATAATAGAGACAAAGCTGGGCTGAAACATGGCTCAGATCTGACACTGCCCACTCTCTTGCTCTGCCATAACCTGATCGAGTCCATCTTCTTCCGATGAATCAAGGCTCCAATACTCTCTGACAAAATAGAGATTAAACTTTTTGATTAAAAGTTGCTGGCAGAGAAACTTTGCATCAGACCTCATCTAAATATGTGTGTTACCTGTGATTACAGAAATCCACATGCCCAGCATTAAGTGCAATTAAAAATAACCTGAAGAGTTACTGCTTTAAAAGTTTAATTAGTTCCCTACTAAAATAGTTTGACCAGTGGGCTTGCTTACAATAAAAATGACTATTTTTTAAGCTCTGCATACTCTATCATCTTGTATCAAAGTCTGACACTGTAGACAGAAGAATCTGTTAAAGATATTACTTTTTAACTTTCTTCATGTGCCTCAGCATTAATTACAATATGCGAGTATTGTGTCAACCACTTTCTCAGTCTGTGGAATTACAAAGCCAACAAATCTGAAGTTATTTGGATCTGCAGCTGGTCAAGACAAAACACAACTTATAAAAATGGTTCAATAGATTTAATTGTGCTGCATCAAAGCACACAAGCAACTACAGCTATGCTATTTCAACCAAGTATCAGTCAAAAAAAAAAGCTGACCTCTGCCATTACCCTATCCAGTCACTCTCGATTTGATCAGTTAGAAATTATTTTCTCAACAGTAAGCTTAAGTCTGTTTTTGCTGCAAAATAAACATTTCTTTTTGTTCTCCAATTAGAATAACCATCACTACCTTTCTTATTGTTTTGAGGATTGAAATGCTTGTCACTTAACTCGAGAGAGAATACTGGGAGTAAAAGTGGAAGAGAAAAAACTTAACACAACAATAACACCTTTTGTTTTTTCCATCTCCTTCACCTGTCCTACTTTTCTGAACCATTACTCTTGTCAAGGTTCTCTAAGCTTTGTCCATCATTCTGTTTAAGAGATGCCCAGAAGTGGACATTGTACTAAATCCCTAAGGCCTTATGCAACACCAAACTTAGCTGATAAGGTTCTGTTTTGTTTCCTTCCATGGCAATACCAATTTATGCTATCTGTCTGCCTTGTGACACCATGAGCAACTGCACAGTGAATTAGATCAGGGTTGATCCAAGTTGAGAACCAACCAGAGAGTTTTTGTACTCAAGCTGGCAGGATAGCTGCAGTGGAGGGAGATGATGGAGGGATGGGAAGCAAGGTGCTTGGACACTGTCCTGCACAGAAATTACACTGGCTTAAACTGAACAGTCGACAGAAGTATTACAGTTTGGTTGGGTTTTTTCTTTTTTTCCTCTTAGAGAACAGCAGACGACTCAAATTACATCAGTACAATAATTTCTGTTTAATGCTTTGATTATACAGGTGTATCCTGAGCACACCTTTCAACAGACATCTTATTTCTTTCAAGCATTCCAAACACCAATACTAACTTACACACACAGGGAGGGACACAATACCCCACCCTTTATGTGTTTCCTTCAGCGTTAGGATCTTGCCACTTTTTTAATTCATTTTTTAAAATATATAGCTTCCAACTACCTACTACCAGATGGCAAGTAGGCACAACACTGGCATTTGGGAGTGAGTTTTTCAGGTAAGTGATTGGCTTCACTTCTACAGCCTTGTCCAACACAGAGGTACCACTTGGCAGAAATGCTATTCGCTTGTCCCAACTATTATCTCTCTATCAAGTAGAAAGTACTAACGAGGGAACACAAAAGATACATAGCAAAAACTTTCAAGTTTATTTGCTGTAGCCCTAGGCTCAAAATCAAAATTTAGGTGCCCAATAGAAGCCCAAGATTTGATATTAGGATAATTGCTATTAACTCCCATGTAACAATTTCCATCTAACAACATACTAGCAATAAACAGCCTTGGCAAGTGCAAAGATGAACCAACTGCCACTGTTCCCTGTGAAGCAAGGAAGGAAATCAGTCAGCAGAGTGCAAAGGGGACAGATGAGAATAAAACATTTTTCTGCAGGTACAAATCAATATGAACTACTTCCAGACTTACACTTTTATGCCAATTATCTGCAAGTTACAGCAAGTTAAATGTTGAGTTTCTTAACTCCACAAGAGGAGACACTCCTGCTCCCCATGCCCCACACCACCCCTAAAAAAACCCCAACAACTGAGACACACCACAATCATACTGATGGGTTACAGTGAAGTGAGCTCTTGGTGTGAAGTTACAGCTACCTATAGGAAGCGCTCACTGCTCCACAACTCCAACTCAGCACTCCTCACATTCCCTGCCAATAAACAGTAAACTCTGTTCAAGGTCTCCAGGAAAGCTTTCAAAATACAAGTCACTGGGAGATGAAAACAAGGCAAGAGTAAACTGAAGGTTTTAATTAACTGTTCCCTAGGACTACCTAAGAGAAAACAATTCTTAACCAGGATCATTTAATCATCACCATGGCTTGAAATCAAGACACATGACTCCAGAACTTGTGCTCAAAGCATGAAAGTACTAAGTACTTTCAGCTTGCTCTGAAAATATGCACCAAACTTAAAGCAAGAAGCTGAGGCAAGTTGAGGACTATCAAGCCAAGATAAGATAATCACATCTGTTCTAGATGGAAACTTTTGTCTGTAACATTCAACAAATTCTCACCTACCAGCCGCAATTGAGGTAATAAAAGGCACAGATTGATGAAGGATTATTCCACCTTTCCAAGGCATGAATTTTATTTTCCCACACTAATAGACCTTTTAAAATAAGCACTTTGACATTTTTCTCCAAGTTTTTAGAGAACTAAAAATTAAAAACCTATTTGAAACCCTGTGCATGCTAATGTTCATTCACCTTCACTAGCATTTTCTGAGAAAGGAAGGATGTTCATAAATGGATAAACTACTTGCAAAGTATCATGATACAAATGATAACGAAACTGTAAAAAAATTGACCAGGAGTACAGTAGAGAAACCAACTCTAAGTCACAAGAGTTAAAGTATGAAGAGGTGCACTTCTTCTCATGAGCACACAGGTCAAAGAGATGTTAAATTATAATACTGTCTGGATACAAAAAGGATTTTTATCCTCAAAATGTCACAGTCCAAAAGCTATGCAAGGTAATCAACTATCAGTCTTCTAAAATTACAACCATCTTTTACAATTTAGCTGAATATGCTTTAGGAAAAGAGAATAGATCACACCCTGGAATTTTGAAGAAAGATTCTCCTCTCTGCCAGCTAAAGCTTTCTTCTGAAGTTTCTATCATTGGCCACTGTAAAAAGCAGATACCGAATCTCATGATGCAAGAGATGATGACCTGATGAAACAAAGCAGTTCTCAACTGATAGCAAACTGCTGAAAATATGAAATGAGGAATAAACCAGAACCATGGACTTAAAAAATGACAGGTTAAACAGCTCCACTGTTTAACACAGCTTCACTGTGGGAAAATGGGAGGATTTGTACATAGTCTAAGTTTATAGACACTATGAAGTAAAAAACTTCAGACCTACTTTTCAGCCTTTTACCCTGTTAGACTCCAGTTTCACACTTTGTGCCTACTGAAGATCGCTAGGACCTTATTTAAGAGGACTCCATTTGTCTGTAAGGACCATCGGTACATTACATCAGATTCATTTACAGTGTCTAGAGTAGCTACAAATCAAATAGTGCAAAAATAAACACATCACTTTGTAAAAAAATCAACCAACCAAAAACACCTAGCTACATGGGAGCTGCACCATAAGCAGAATTTAGCTTTCCAAATAAACAAATCTTAACAAGCTGCAATACCTTCAGTGCGTCCTCCCTGCACACACACTCCCAGTAAGCTCCCATCTTCATGATGAAGATGCTGGGCAACGGCTTTCATCTCTGTTATGTAACATGCTATTTAAAGGTGACAAAATATTTCATGACACAGAAAGCACCAAATCCTGTACTGCACGCAGAACTGTCTTTGACACTAAGTTATTTCTGCTTTTACTCACAAGAAGCTTCTTCAGAAATAACAATTATGTTACCAAGCTAACAAGATCATCTTCCTTCCCTGCTTCAATCCAGTTTTACATTTGTATCCTGTTGGCGAGAACAGTGATCTTCAAAGTGAGCAAATGCAGATGTTACTGAAATCTTTGAAGAATTAACCAGTTACCTACTTACCTAAACCCAAACCCCTGCAGAGGAAGTCACATATTTACTACAGTTACTGACATTCCAGACTGCTGCAGCAGGAAAATAATAGGGTTGCCGTGCACTGACAAGTCATTTCCCACATAATTGTTTCTTTCTGCCACTGTATCCTGGTGACCAAATTAACCATCTCCCAGGACTCAGATCTTATTTAAAATAGATCTTATTTAAAATAGAAGAGTGTTCATTTTACCTGCTACCTCTGCTCTTGATAAGAGGCCAGACTAAACTGCACAGAAAAACAGCTGTAGCTGAAGACAGAGTCAACTAAAAAGAAAGCAACCCTGACTGACATAGCTGCACCTAACTCAATACTGACAGAAAAGTCATCTCCTGCTATATTAGCACTGCAGCAGCTGGCACGATCACCACAGAGCAGAACCACAGATAAAGGTGCTGGAGGGGAGGAATGAGATTCAAAAAAAAGTTATCATAGTGTAGTTATGCAGACTGCACACAAGATCAGCACAAAAACATTTCCTCTCCCTGGCTCAGCATGTTCTACTGTCACAAGCAGCACTCCCTTCAGACTGCAGGACAGGAACAAAATGGGTGTGCAGGAGAGGGACACAACCAGAATTCCCAAGTTTCTTCAGAAATACAGCAGAACCAGCAGTGCTCCATTACTTTCTGTCCTGAGCAAGAACAAGTCTTGACCAGTACACTGTTCCTGCTAACAAGCATTTAATATATAAGCAGCATCTAATTTTCAGGATCATTTTTCTTCAACATTCTTTCAAGGGCCTTGCCATAATTGCCACTTCATCTAGCATCTTTCAAGTTAGCAATTAGGCTGTTAATCATTATATGTAACGTTGCATTAATACAAAGGCAGCAACCTAGATTTCTCAGAGCCATGGTATCAGGACGCAGACAGCTCATCCATTACTATATACATTCACAGTTAAGGTGATTGCTTTAAAGGCAAAAGAAAAGTGTATTTAAGCTGCTGGGGAAAAAAAAGTGCAAGAGCTCAAAACTAACCACGCAGAAGTCCTAAAGCAGCAACAGATCTTGGATGTTTCCAAGCCAGATTCAGTAACACAAGTACAACTGAAAAAATGTCCCTAACCACTGTGGCTGATCACACCATTAGAACAGACGAAACGAGACCTAGATATTGTTGCAGTGAAGCAAATGTGGAGAACAGAAAAGAGAAGGTTCAGATAGAAGAATACAAAAAGAATAAAGGTAGAAAACAGCAGATCCAAATGAAAACACATTATACCTTACCACCCAAAAAACTTCTAAATAATTACCCAGTTGTTATACAGAGCCCTTGTTCCGACACCTGCATTTGCACATACAGACAACATCAACAACTATCCCACTTTCCTTCTTGCGTAAGGGTAACATGTGTTTCCTAATAAAAGTTTCTGGTCAGAGTCACTTAATACAAGGCAAAAGTTACACTTTATCATGTCTGATTCCACAACTAGAAGGCTCTGAATATTTTAAAATAGAGACTTCAAATAGAACTGAATCTTGTTTTATCCTACCTATCTTCTTTCATTATACTTAATCCCACAAGTTAAACATACATGAAAGGTGCATAAGAAATAAAAACAAGTAAATTGTAAACCTAAGACAGACAAGGACTATCTGCAGACCAGATATGGAAAGTGCATTACATGACTGGTTTGTAAGATGAGTCATCTTTTGGATTTACGGAGGAAAAATATCACAACCTCCTCAAAAAGAGCAATCAGGCAGAATCACTTATTTGGTACTTAGTTATGGCAGGTTTTTTTAGCAATAGTTTTCAAAGAAGAGTTACAACATCACATCAGACTTATTCAGCTTTCCTCTTGCACTTTGCCTATACAAGGAAGACATGCTAATGTGACTTACAGTTGAATAAACACAATCACTCAGAACGCTCTGATTTAAAGCTCTGTCTGAAATGGCAATATCCCTACTTTTTGAGATGCCTTCATAGCTGAAAGCTTGTCCAGTACTCTAATATAGTACTCTAATCTCTATTAATATTAGTTGTATTGCTCTTAAGAGCAACACTTGACTTTTTGCCTCACTGCCAAGTAAAACACAGTGTACATTTCTAAAGTGCAACTTGTTTAAGGGAACTTATCACCATCTAGTACTTTGAAAATAGTTTGTGTGGAAAACTGCTGAACTAAACATATGCACAGCAGACAAGTCTAAGCTTCTGATATGAGTCTGAAGAGAAATCAGCATAAACTTTAAATCCTACTTTGGCCTTACTACTTCCACCTCCCATAGGGTCTCCTTCAATACATAGAGAGAAGCATGTCATTGCTCATCCTGAATGTTTCACTGTGTCACCTTTGTTAGCATATTGAAGTTTTCTGTGTACTTTGATCTGATTAGTTGTAATTGAATCCAAGCATCCATGCACAAGGCAGCACTACCTGTCAAGGACCATAAGGGTAATATCAAGATCTGGATTAAAGATTATAGAGAAATACCAGCAAGAGATCACTTTGTTTCTATCATCCAGTAGACAGAATAAACTATTGAGGAAGTTTTTCGTATCCATTAACCCAGTTATGAATTTGTTAGTATTAAGTGTAAAATACAAAATGAAATATATCTGTAAAAATGAACTGCAAGGTTTTTAATGTGAGTTATATATTTAAATTAGTCACGAGTCGCTTTTTATGAAACAGTAAAAAGAGCAATTTGACCATAAAGATAAGTAAAATTAATCCTGACAATATCTGAACAACAGAACGATTAAGAATGACAAAAAGCTACACCACAATTGTGTAAAGAAATAAGGGCCAAGAGATTAAGGAGGCTAAATCAAGCTAGAGATGACAGCAGGAAATGAGGCAGTAAGATCCCTCTGATCTTCTCCAATGTAGTCTTTATGCAGCATCGCTCTTGACTAAAGTGCATAGTGGCTGCAGCATTCAGAAAGGTAACGCTAGCAGGACAGAAATTTTTACTTGATTTACAGCCACCAAAACAATAAGACCAAAAAAGTACTCCATTTTCCTTAAAGCAACGTATGCTGTTGCCTCTTTGCACCATTTTTCATCCCCTTATTACTCAGTGGCACTTAATAAAAAGCAGCAACATAAAACACCAGAAAGGGATGGTAGCAATACCAAGGTTGTTTTGGATTGCTCTAAGGAAGCAAAGATGCTGGTGGCATTTTCATCCAAATGCTACACAGAAAATAGTGTAAGCATCAATCAGTACTGCACAGCAAAGTGGAACAGAAGACACTGTGGACCTTTCCTGAGTCTCATTTCTATGATTCTCAACGTAATGTTTTCTCCATGAATGTGATATTTAAAAAAAAAAAATAAAATAAATCTTTTCTCCCCCACTGTGAAGACGCAGCTTCCTGGATTGCACAAGCCTGTGGAGCAATGGCTGCAGTGTGAGGAAACACAGATGAGCTAACTCACTCCCCCTTACTGGTACATCCAGTACGCAGTAACCAGGAGCCATAACCTTTCATTTGTCTCAACCTGTTGGCTAATGTTCTGGCATCAGCTGCAGGTTCGCAGTAAACCATGCTGGGAATACGTTAAAAGCAACCACGTCACTTCATAATGTGTGACCTGTGAGTACTCTGCCTTGCCAATATTTTAGAAATCTTTATGTTATTTCTCAGCTTGGCATTTAATCATGTCCAAATACACCATGAAAGCAAATACATGCATTTTCCTAGTTGGCTGTCATCATAAACCTATAATTACCATAACCCAGACAGATCTGTTTGTGCTTTGTTTTTGAAGTGCTGCAAATGATTGTGACAAGCCTAGACCCTCTAAAACTCTTCTCGAAGATATAATGTAGAACTTGCTATTTCTACTGCCTAAAATCTTACTGTTTTAAAGTTCTTTCCATACATTACAATTCATTTCAGTATACTCTCATTTCCAGCTTCCAATAAAGGGCTGCTGTTTCACTTTAATTGACCAGTTGTGTAAGAATTGCTCATAAAAAATGTAAATAATTCTAAATGAAGAACAATAAAAACTTTAGCATCAAACCTAATGCGCATCGCAAGCGCATTACTCTTTGAATTTACAATAGCCATTATCTAAGTAAATGGAATTGGCCTTTTTAGGCATTCCTAGCTTAGGAGATGAATTTCAGGTAGGTCTTTCAAAATGTATGACCTTACATTCCCCAACCTACTCAGAAGCTAGTTTGAATACAGAATGCTATTTTTAGCAAAAGACTAGTGTTTTGCCAAGCAGCATATGTATTAGCACAGCAAGAGCAGAGCAATGCTGTTTTGCTACCCAGGCTACTCTGCAGAACATTTAACACTCTGCCTGAGCTACCGTATGCAGGCAAAACCATCCATGTCCCACACATCAGCTTTTCATGAGGTTTGGTATTTAACACAATAAACCTCAGCCAGAAAAAGAACAACAATTTAACCTGCTTGTAAACAGAAAGACTAGCTCCCACATCCCAAGTGAGTTACAATGCTAAATAATCATAGAGGCAATCCCAGAGATCATAGAGGCAATCCCAGAGATCACAGAGGCATGCAGAAGTGGGCTGGCCTACCAGACAAGTTTGGCCAGTTTGCAACCCATCCTGCACAAACGCTGAGAGGAACCACCTTGGCTGGCGTTAACACCACGTGCCATGCTGACAGCACCCCTGCTCCAAGCAAGAAACATGTGGCACCCATTAAAGAGACAGAGAAATCCAGAACTGCAAGTCCCAGAGGCGTTCCCACTACCTCATCCTGCTTGCCAGTAACAGAAAAATATTAAAAATGGAAACCCAAAGAGTATTACAAGATTCATACTACAGGGAAGTACTCAGGAGAGCCTCAATCCACCACTAGAGCAACTGGAAGCAGTTGTATTTCCCTTCAGCCTCAAACCACACTGGAAAAAGGCCCCAGATCCCTCTTGAGGGAGAAAACACCTCACTGCAGAAGTCCAGGAGCATCATTCTTGTAATAGATCCAGCTTTTAATGAAATCTGCTGCTTATTACCAGTGTCGGGCTTCTATTTATAATAAACCATGGTAGTTGACATTGTTTGTCTCCTAGTGTGATAGCTACATATCTGTTGCTGGAAAAAAATACACAGTTCTCTATCCCCCACCCGATAGTCAAGGGTTGTAGCAACAAAGGGAGCAACTTCCTAAACTTGTTTCATCTCCTTGTCCTTCTCCATCTGCCAAGAAGCTGAGGCTCCCCAAGCACAGATCTAGGCTTACATGGCTCTTCACAGCACTTGTGAAACACAGTACTGCCAGTCAAACTGCTGTCAGTTACATGAGCAAATTCTTAATGCCTTTCAAGACCTAAAAAGAGGCAGCCAGCACATGTATGAGGAGGGCTGGAACTAAAGGAATTTAAAACAAACAAAAAACCAACCCAGGACAAACACACAACCCTGAAAGCCTGAACTCTGCAGATGTGAACAGGCAGGACTGACTCGCTGTGAATAGCATGTACTCATTTCATCGAATCAAATAAACAATTATTTGGAGAAAAAAAAAAAAAGCTGATATCCAGATCAAATCTTTGCTGTCATGGGAAAACAACCTAGTAGTTTGACTTTCCATTTACAGGTCCTTAGGAGGACTAGCAGAGGTTTGCTTAGCCTGTGGTGCTAGCAAATGGCATCTTCACCAAATCACTGGGAACACACACCAGAATATAGGTTCAAAACCAGCTTCCACAGACCTCAAGCCCCCCCAGAATTAAAGTTCCTTCCGAATATCTCTGCAGCTCTGAGCAGACGAACATCAGAACAGCAGACAACAGACCAGCACCTGAGAGAAGGACTAGAAAAGCCAAGTGCAGAGAACAGGAGGCTGGGATCCTGCTCCAGCTCAAGAAGCTCCAGCATCGTGAACCCCACCCACATGCTGGGCTGGTGCCTGAAGGATCACTGGACCAGGCTATGATACCAAACACTGGAATACATTTTTCTGTTTACAATTTAATGTTTCCCTACTCCAACTGTTTAGTTGTTTGAAGAGTCTCTCCCAGCAAATGCCATTTTCCAGTCTGGCAGCAGTGCCTTACCCCCGCCTCGTGGCTGTGCCCTTCCCATCGGATTCAACCACCTCACTGCTGGCAGCCCACCTCGGCTCAGCTGCACGTGGGGATGCCGCAGGACATATACAAACAATACCACCCTTAAAAGGACATTGCAAGAGAGAGCTGGGAAAAAAAAACAGTCAAAAGGATCTGGTCAATTTCAGAGCAAGCAGATCCTGCCTTCACTTCTGCCAAGGCAGCACAGTGAAGAGAATCATAGAATCTCAAGGGCTGGAAGACACCTCAAAAGATCATCTAGCCCAAGCTCCCAGCCAGAACAGGACCTCCTAGAGTAGGTCACACATCCTAGAGAAGGAACTCATCCAGATGGATTTT
>WBNH01002647.1:0-23977 GCA_013401255.1 Urocolius indicus | reverse complement strand
TTGGGTAAATTAACGCTTTTTGCGTCTTGACAAAAGGTTCATCAGGTTGCGAAAACCAAGAGACATTCACAATTTCGGAGGGGATTGTGATGGCAAGGTAGAGCTATGGTCCATTACAGCAAATGTATTTGCTTCAACATTTGTTCCTGGAGTGGCCACAGCTCAGGCCTTGAGGCAATTAGAAAAATTAGCATGTTGGTCTGAGCAGAGAGCAAGTGTTACTACTGATGTTATAGAAAAGTTTCTGGCAGACCAGAAAAGTCTTAGACATGCACTNGATTCAGATCGTAGACAGGACATTAGTTGCTAAGGTGGGAACAGTGGGCCTGAAGATTCGTCAAGGACGAGTTGCTCGTTAGAGTATAGATATGAAGGCAGCTGTGTGTGTGGGAAAGAAACTTAAGCTTAAAGGAATGTAGCAAAGCAGAACTTGAAGGAGTATATGAAATGGCAAGGCTTGAAGCTCACTTATCGCAGAAACCGCAAGTAGGATAAAAGTGCAGATGTGACGTCTTGTTAGTTAGCCTATTGGTTATTGCCAAGCAAGCAGCTTGAAGCCTGTATGGTATATAAGTTGAAGCCTGTTTGCAATAAAGAAGTCTCCTTTATCACACATATGGAGTAGGAATGGATTTCTTCACACCCAGCTGAGAGTCAGACCCTAGGTAAGTACCGAGACCTTCCCGGCAAATAGAAAAATTAAAACCTTTCAAATCTTTACACTCATAATTAGAAAAAAGAAGTCTTGATCCAAAGCCCATAAATATTGAACAGAAAGATGCACATATACCTCACTAAGCAGGGAATTAGATGTAAAATACTGGAGCAATTACTTAACAAAGAGAACAAACAATGAATAACTTAAAGTATACAAGTGTTTGAGAAGTAGGATCTTTTAAAAAAAAAATCTTTGGGAAATGGGACCTTCTTATTGTGCAGAAAACCATTTCATCTGTAACTTCAATTACTGAAGCTTTAGTGAAAAATATTTTAGTACTTATTTGACAACACACATATAAAAAAATTATTTCAGTACACATTAATATTGCCATTTTTGAAACCTTACCCTCTCTGGTCTGTCTGTTGTCTAGGGCTGTATATCCGCTAGCAAATGATCGTACCCTAAAATGCACTAATATATTTTTGAATTAATTTATCATAGTTATTCTATTGTAATGACATAAAATGTAACATAAAATGCAAAAAGTACCATAAACTGAATGCTTACTATCAAACAGAAACCAATTGTAATTTAAAATTGCTGTCTGAAAGTAAAAACAACTGCTCATTTAATTTTAAAAATTGTCATTTCCTATATTCAATAACTTTTCCAGAGCAGAATGATTTCATGCTCAATTTTCCCTGCAGAGATATATAAGTCATATATCAAGGATTCAATTATAAATTATTCCAGTGCAACAGAGCACTAAACAGAATTTAAACTTGTTTCAGAATTAAAACAAACAGAAGTCAACTCCTCCCCCATATAAGCACTTTCCTCATTTATATAACATCAATACATAACTAACATTTACAACATTTCACACTTTTACCTGAAAAGCATGGCATACTTCCAGCTGACTTCTGTGAAGATTTCTACACTCAAGTTGACTTTGCTACAACCATAAAATTAAATCAGGCTGTGATCGTATACCAGCATCAGCATGGAGCATTCTATCCAAGACACCACTACGAAAGAGAGTTTTAGCTATTTAATCTTAGCAGGAGTAGCACAGACTCTCTCTCACTTCATGTCATACTGGTTGGCACAGGGCTAGAGAAATGCCAGAAGCATCTGAAGGTGAAATGCAAAAGGCATTTTCCTGCTTCCACAAGTCCAACCACAAGCCAAGGTCTCTTATTGGTGAGCACTGCAAGGCAGAATGGACACAACTGTAATTTATTGTCAGACTCACATAGAGTGTGTGACAAGAAACAGCAAATGTAGTCTAAGAGAAACAGAATGAGACTCTTGTAGTTGTTACTTCCATGATGTACTCAGCTGCTTCTATCATACTGCATTATGCACAGCTGGCAGAGAAGCATTTTTAAGCACCATGTTTTACTATTGATTCTGGAACAAAGCAACAGCTGAGGACTGTATGCAAACTGTCCAAGCTCGATAGGTCCACGAATCTGCTAAAGGCACAGAATGGTGACATGAAAAGAGAGTAATTCCAAGCCAACATAATTTATTTTCAGAACTGAAGCAATAGCTCAAATATAGAGATCACATTCTCCAGACATCCTCATTTTGCTAATTTAAAACCTGGTTATGCTTCTAGCCTTTCCCGCTCTTCACTGCCTTAGCATACTTCTTTCATTCATCCTGCCATATTGCAAAGGATGTCATAGAAACAGCAAGAAGAAAAAGAAAAAAAAAACCAAAAAATCTAAAAAAGCCTGACATGCTCATAAAAATCTTGCCTAAGCTAGAGAAACATAAGGATCCCAATCTGTTTACCTCACTTAAAAAAATAAATTGAGAGATGTTGAGATCAGTGTCTATGAGTACCTACACATTGGAAAAAGGTGTCTGATCTAGACACTCGTGTCATCTAGTAAATTAGGAAAAGTCTACAGACGGTGATAGGAATATGAATCTAGACAAAGACAGAAAACTGAAAAAACCCAAGTTATGTCAAAAGCACATGGCATATATCAATTTAATATTTCATTATTTCTGCTGACAAGTCAAAACAGTAACCTGCCTAAATGAAAATGAAGGCTTTAGGGAAACACTTCTGGACTGAGGATAGTATATACAGGCAAGTTTCAAGCATTATTCTTAAAACTGGTCTAATTACTTCACTGAGGAGAGACTGCAGCATCGCAATGTTTTCATGAGGGAAAAAAACAAAATTACTTCAGGAAAGTGTTACTTGTACCTGTCAGTCAAAAGAAAGTTCAAAAGTTAAGGTTAGTAACTCCTAAAATACATAATTGACCGATGGAAAGAAAAAAAAAGAAACTGAAGTCAGGATGTGCAGAAAATTCTATAATCTGCCTTTAATGAAAGGCTTCAAATCATAGTATAGCAGCTGGTCATTTTAGAGATAAAAACAGAACTGGGTCTCTGTATTTCATTCCTAAGAATTAAAATATCATGGGAACTGATTTATCTACAGTGCTTTTTGTTGAGGGCCATTGTAAACTTCCATGATACCATATCTACCTTACTTGAGAGAAAATACAGGAAAAAAACAGAGAACACTACTTATTGACACCTAAACCGGGCAGATCCACCTCCTACATTTTCCTCTCAGTGATTTTTCTTACTTGCTCTAGACTCATGCAAAACCTATTCTGTGGCATACCATATTGTACCCATAACTATGTTTATGCAACTGATTTAGGCCCATAATATCCTTGAACATCAGCTCTACATTAGCCAGCTATCCATTGTACTCTCCAGGTCAAGCTGCAACCTCTGACATCCCCCCAATTTATCTTTCATTGGTATCACAGATAAATAAGGTAAGATTACAACAAGCAGCTATGATTTGGAAGATGCCCATGAAACATCTTGTGTTTCTTCTTTTCATCACATTCTAGGTGAATTGTGGATATTAATTAGGTTCAAGCACAGTGCTTTTCATCCCAAAACAAGCACTAGGGTGCTCTAGTGAATTCATTTCAATCTCAACCAATTCAATGAAGCATCATTCTAGTTCTGGGGAAAAAAATAAAAAAGGATTGTTCTATGCTATTCTGTCACACCCTGTTGTTTGCCTCTAAGAAATCTAAACATGAAAGTAAACTCCTTTGCACTTGTAAAATGAAGTCCAGTGTCTCACAGGACAGGATATCACAAGTGAGGATGTTTGTGACATCTCTCACCACCTCTCCCAGCAGCTTTCCCTGACATTCTACATACTACACAACATATTTAATACAAAAACTGTCATCTAAATAGGTAAATCAGAAATATCCATAGCAATGTGCACAGAAAAATGGCTTTTTGGAGCTCTTTCATTTGCACGTGGTTGTCATTTAGAAATATCACCAAAACATTAGGTCAGTGAATCAATCACAGCTGATGTACCTATCTTGTAAACTGGCCTTGGGATGAAAGATACTAAATTTATTTAAAATATTAATTTAAATACTGTAATATAGTAATTGTGAACATCATCTCCTCTGAATAGGTACCACTTTCACATGAAAAATACTATATTCATCTGTTTCTCAAATTGAAAGGTTTCTAGGAAAGGAACTTAGTTAAATTACTTCCTGCAATCAAGCAAAGCTCTAAAAATTCCTATAAAATAACAGAATTTGTAAGACATTAATAAGAAAGCCTTTGAAGCAAACAAAGACACAAATGAGCTGCAAAGCTATCTCTCCCAGACCTCAGTCATCACTGTACAAATTCAGTAAATCATGTTTACACAAACATAAATTATAGCATGCTTGCATATTGTTTTCAAAAGCACTTTAAAAACAAAAAGTATTTCAAATTGCAAGTATGTTTATTGACTGGACCACAGACAAAGCTATGTTGTGTTTTGAGTGTTTATATAGATATAATCTTAACAAAAATTTACAAAAAGTTCAAAGCTGCTCCACTTTTGCATCTGTGCAGCTTTTTTAATTTTGTTATCTTTAGGATGCAAATATTAATTGTCCATATTTTTAAATTAATCAATCTTAAAAATCATCTTGTAATCTGCACACTTTCATTGCTTTCTGAGCAAATGGTCTCATTAACACAGAGCACTCTTGGAAAAGAGATGAGATGTTCAAAGGTTGTGCCCTAAAGAACATATGAAAAATAAAAGCAAGTTTAAAGAGTTACCTTTGCTGCTAGCAGCAGTGAATATTGCTATCAAATACAAGTGATTCCTTCAGCTTTTGTGGTTACCCAAAAAAACCCTGTTTATAATAAAACTTTTGTTTTCAACAAAGGCATTCAAAGGATTGGGAAAGAAGACATAAGGAAAAACTCCAACTCTTCACATGTCTACTGGAAAAGAAAACATGCCAATCCATGAAAATCCTAATAAAGTCAGGAAGTTTCACTTCACTTTCTTCCTTAGATAAGCAGCAGGGAATAGGAATGAATTTTAAAGTAAGTTCAGGTCCTTTCCTATCATAAAAAAAAAAAAAATCACAGAACAAATAGATAAAATGCTATGCAATGAAACCTTCTCTGAGGACTGTACTCAACAGAATATCTGCCTTAAACAGGCACTTTAAAGCTACTCCAGTTAATTTTACTAAAATCAGACTTTACTATAGACTTTCTTTTAACATTGCTGGGCTTGTTAAGAAACCTATATACCTAGGAACAACACATTGACAGATCTGTCCTTCAGGCCTGTGGTTCTCAGAGTTATGTATCCCTCCAACATCTGCAGAGAAACAGGCACTCAAGCAAAGTTTACGCAAAGCTGCAAGTGTGAGGGATGACAATCTGCTAGTTATCTTCGAGGAAACAGTTGCCATTTCACTACATCTGAATTCCTTGCTGTGTAGAACGTTGACAGTTCAGGTCTCCTTTCAAAATCCTCAGTGCCTGCAGTTGTTTGGTGTTTGGTTTTTGTAGCACAGCTACATAGCAGCACTTTTAGTCAGTAGCTCTGTACCATAACCGCTTTTCCAGTCCATGGCAGGCCGAGGATTCCCTATGCAGAAGCGAATGCAAAATCCAGTCAGGAACAGAAAGCATGGGAGAGATAACACATTCAACAGGTTCTGGAAAAGGTAAAAAAAAAAAAAAAGGTTCTTGAGTTTGTTCCTACAACTATGTATGCAAGCAGAGGCAGTTTTTGGAGCATCAAAAATAACTCAGCATAAGTTTCTGTGTTGAAACTGCAAAGCCACTATGATGGCAGGCACTACCCCTCACATCTTTCTCTCTCTGGTTGCCTTATCTAAACAAAGTCGTCACAGCTGCATTCATAAAGGTCCCAATTTAACCAAAATGGATGTTTTCAGCTTTGCTACAGTTAGTTACCGCTCTACCTTATTTCTCATTTGCTACATCTAACAGAGATGTAAGTGATTATCTAATCAGATATATACAGTAGAATATAGAATTGCAAGTGCCAAGAAAATGAAAAAAATAAGAATTTACAGCTTTCTGTATTAAAGAAAAGAAACCAACCAACAACTCGTGAACACTTGCCCCTGTCATAACTGCTTTTAATGGCAAAGCAATCACCCTGGTAAGGGATAAAACACAGATAAATCTCAAAATTTCAAGCAATCTTTTTTTTTTTTTAATGCTCAACTTCTAACAGCTGAAGATGAATCATTCATAATAATGCATTTATAATAACGTTTAGTCAAATGTTAAGTCTGGTGCTATAAGGCTTTTAGTTATTTGCTGATTTTTAGTCTTCAGGGTAGATTAAATGAGGCTGAGGAGCTCTTCAACAAGAGGAAGCTGCAGAAAAACAGGCTGCTTTGCTTTTCCCTGAGATCATCACTAGTGTTTATGTACAGCTTTCTACAGGTCAAGACTAGTCTGATCCAAACTTACAGATTGCTGAAAATTGGCTTACCCTGGCTCATCAACACATGTGTTCCCTCCTGGGTGTCACCCAACTCCAGCCTATTCAGACAGGTATAACCTGTTTTTAGGCTAGGTGTTAGACGTCAGATCTAACTCTTGCAAATTGGTTATGATTTTTCTGGTTTTATTATGTTTCTACGAAGTATAATAGCTAGCAGATATTATTAAATAATTTACTTCCTACCCAAGAAGACATAGTCTTTTGCTATGTCTGAGTGCAATAAAAAAAGCTCCAGACAACTCCTCTCACTCGCCTTCATCTTACAGCCTCCTTCTGTAGTGTTTTCACCTTTTCCTCTCTTCTAGTTTTTGCTTGCTCCCTTCATTTAGCAATTTCTATGAAAAAAAAATATTCCAAAAGGAAGCAAACCTTTTAAATTTAATTATGCTTGCAAATGTGACTTTTTTGATATTATGAGAGGAGGACCTTTAAGTGGAATGTTTATTGCAAATAGCAAATAAACAACAGCTGCAGGACTGCTTCCATCAGCTCACTGACCACAATATTGAAGCAGTTCACCTTACACAAGCTAAGAGGATGTAAAAGAATAACAGTCAGAACCTTGGATAGCAGAACCAGCAAATAAATAAAGACAAGCTTTCACTCCAATTATTAGCTTTATTTATTATTAATGAAAGACTAATTTTGATTTTTATATTTACCCTAATACTTGTGTGGTTAGCTTATTTAAACTGTTAACATTCTGGTTTACAGTCCTTGGGAGCATTTTTAAAGTTCATCAGAGTAGATCTGTTTTGATATGATCGGTTGATTGAATGCCATTTTAGACTAGTTATACTGGTGACTTGAGAGATTTATTGTAAACAAAAACCTTATATAACTCTTCAGACCATTCCAGGCCACAAAAGTGCAAAACCAAGCAAACTGCAACCTCAATGCCTAAAAGAAAATGCTGGGAAAGCAGATTCCAGAAGTCACTTTCTGTGACATTAAACATTTCTCTAGTCAGAGATGCTATGTTTAGTCAGCAATGCTTACTGTTCTTGTTTATTTTTTTGCCAGTAATAACTTACCACAGAACTAGCTGGTCCATTTTTACAACTTCACAGAGCTCATGACACCACAGTGACATGCAGCCACATTTATCTCTTCTTGAAAAGACCGTTAGACCAAAGCAGAAATAAACAGTTATCTTCTTTTCATGGTTTCCAGAAAATGCATGGAGAAACATGGCTAATTTTTCTGATATCTATTTTTTAAGCACATACACAGACATACTCATCCATATATAGAGAGCAGCCTTTTCTAGATAGACACTAAAAGGCAGGACGCAAAAGATAAGGAAATAAAATCCAAAATTTTATTTTATCATGTCGTGCAAGTTTTATGATAAATCTCCACAGAACTATGGAAACCTATGTTTAGAATTTAATTTTCCTGTTTTAATATTCTTTGCAGGCATGCATTTTCCAGGTAGGTAAGCACAGAGGCCGTTTATTACAAAATCTGTTTTAGCTACTCTTTATGAGCAAATATTTTTCCTCAAATTGCACAAGTCTCAACATGGAATAACAGTGTTCAGGTCAGCACTGATAACAGTGAAGTACATTGAAGATATGATTACTCCTATTTCAGGTTCCAAATTATTGATATTCCCAAGTAGGACTTCAAATAATGGACTGTCATTACTAAGCCATATTTATTTCCAATGATCTCATCACACATATGCTTTGAAAATTTCTGATCTCTATACAGTTCAGAAAGTAGTTTCTTTACAGTAGTATACAGTATAATTTGGCTTCCAGTTGTGGAAAGAGAGGAAGACACTACTTCAGCTTTCCATTTTTCCCTAAGTATTCCAGAATGGCTGTGACTGCACATCAGCTACAAATTAAAAGATGTGTTAGCATACTTTAAACTTGCTGCCATTCTATGATAGAAGAAACAAGATGTGGCAATAGCCACATAAATTAGACAAAAACAGAGAGTGGGAGAGAGTAAACAAAACTCAGTAACTACACCAAAAGATAGCAAAAGCAGTAAAAACAAGATTTTAATAAATAAATGCAGAGGAAGATATTTTAAAGTTGCCTCTCTTTCTGACACAAATTGATGGTCTTCTTAGACTGGCTATTCACAGAAGAAATTACACAGATGTTTGTGCAAGTACAATAGAATCCCAATTATGATCACAGCCTATAGCTACAATAACATGAAGAATTAAGACAGAAAGATGATGCATAGGCAGTTCTTGAACATGATGAAAATATCAAAGCATCTATTTTAAAGAATTTGAACGATTAAAAAAAAATCCCTCTCTTCACATAGGCTAGAGTCTGGACTGCTAGAGCTAGTGAGACTTTATCTTTTCATTTCAAATATGATCAACAGAATAAGGTACAGACTGCAAGCAGCATTCCACAGGTTCACTGACATTAACACCTGGCTGAGTATCAGCATAGTCATGTAAATAAACATAGTTCAACACTATTTATGTATTTATTTGAATGAAATGTTAAGATAAACTTTTAATAAAAACATTATCAACAATGCACCGATTCTTCAACTCTGCTTAAATTCATTTTTGTCCAAAAGATTTCCAGCCACCTATATATGAATCAGCATTCCTGCAGGAGAAGCAGAATGCCTCACACGATGATCTGTGATGGGCGAAGGCATAGCCCTGTCAAATCTCAACACACATGGATGGCATGAGTCACTGCACTCAGCCCTACCACAGATCTGCAGAATTCAACAACCTCTAGGGGAAGCTCTGACCGACTTGTTCTTCATGCATGAATTCACTGAAGATGAGTATCCAACTCTACATTCACAATCACCCCATTTCAGAGAGGTCATCCTCAAGACCAAAGTGTCCAGATATTAGGGACACTACAGAAGGCTTCAGTTTTGTCTAAGAAGTGTGTGTGACACCTGCAATGTAAGTGAAAACAAGTAATTACCAATCCAATGTTAGCATTCACAGTTATTTTCTAATGCAGATAAAAGGCAAACATATATTGTCAAAAGAATAGTCTGTTTGATCCAGTTGCCTTTATCCTGAAAAGCACAACAACCAAAAAGACAGTAGCGTATATAGACCTACCCAAATAGCAGGGATATAAGATTCTAGGTGCATTTTACCTGACACTCCTCGAGGAAGATTTTTTAAAGTAAAAAAAACCTCTTTTCATATGGAGAAGTTAAAGAGAAGGAGGAAAAAAACAGAAGTGTTTTAGTCTGGTATTGACTTCAACTATCATTGAAATTACTTAAAAAATGAATAAGAACAGAAAAAAAATCAAAATATACTGAGTGTACCTTTAAAAAAAAGATGCTGTGGGCTTAACATGTTTTAGTGGGTTTTAGCATCAAGCACCTAAAAACCGGATTGTAAGTGTTATTTCAATATGTCATGGTTTAGGCTCATCCAAGGACAAAAGACCATGATTACACTCAAGTACCACAGACTTGAGAAGTCCTAAAGGGCAGGGAAGGCTTAATTTTCACTTATGATCCCTGAGAAAACAGACCAGGCTACTCGGCTTGGGGAAAAAAACAGAAAATAATTTAATCCAACACCAACTAAAGCAATAACCATAAACTCCCAAACCATAACAAACATAAAAAACCACAGAATGGTACAATGATGAAGAGCACAACCAACCCTTTAAGATCACATTCTCCCCATCCGTCCCCTTCTTTCTAGGCTCAGAGCCCTGATCCTGGTGTCTTTATCTCCTCTCCCACTGAACAGCTTAGGAGGGCAGGAAATGGGGGTTTCAGAGGGTTCTGCACCAGTCCTCCCTGCTCCTCCAAGGGGTATCTCACAGACTCAGCAGCCAGCAAGGGCCGCTCTGACCTCCATTCATCCCAAAGGCTGCAGCTCCTTTCTGCCTCTCATGTGGGTCTGCTCTGTGGCAGCATGGCCTGAGCCATGGCTGCCTCCTCACACAATCCCCTGCCCATTCGGGCGCACTCACCCAGATCTGCTAGTGGCTCTAAGTCCTGCCATTGCCTTCCATGGGTTGCAGGGACACAGCTGCATTCTCGCCACAGGTTTCAGAGGGGTCTCCAGTTCGGTGCTCCTCCTTCCTTCCTCCTTCTCTGACCGTGGGGCCCACATGGTTGTCTCCATCTTGTACCACTTTTGCACTTTCTCCCAAGCTCTTCAAATTCCTGTCCTTAAATAGTGATCGCAGAGGTGCTAGATTGGCCCAGCTGGGCTGGAGGTGGGTCTGAACCTCAGACCCCAGGGAAAGTCCAAGAATTCTTTACAGGGTCTGCACTGCAGCCCTGTCCCCGTATTACCAAGCAAAAGCAGCTCCTTGCTAAACCATGACACAATAAAATAAATTCTTTTAAGAATTCATTAGAATAAACACCTATATAAAATATAATAAAAACCCATTTATTTAGGGAAAAATATAATAACTCTTACTAACTTCATTTCTTCAATTCTTCTCAATTTCTTCATCAGAAATTACTAATAGATTAGCAAAAGTCAAGGACTCAAACAGTTGAAAGAAGACCCAAAGAAGTTTATTTTAAAACAGTCGTCTGCAAATAAAATAGAAAATAGTGAATATCTCTCTTTATTAGAACAGATCAAGACTATGGAACAGAAGCACAGTCTCCCAGATTTTATAATTCCTTAAATGGCTTCAGAAAGCATCTGGCTCAGATATAGTAGCCCTCAAGTTATCCTTGACATCTTCTCTGTTCGTAGCCTTTAGTTGCATCTCCTGGGTGTCTTTGCCATTAAGCCTTTATCTGAAGTTCAAGAGTCAGTAACAATGTTCTTTTTCCTTTCCTAAGAAGATTTGAATACAAAATTAATTTATAGAAAAGGCTGAAGGAGCTGAAAGTACGTTATACATTGATGCCAACTTGATAAAGCCATAGCTGCAGAGGAACTTTACGAAAATCTCCCAGAGGGCAAGAAGAGCAGGCTCTTGATTTAGGCAGATTCAGAATTAAGTATCTAGCCTAACTATTACAATGACCACCTGAAAACAGGGTACAAAAAACTCTTCAGTTTTAGAGGGTCACACATTTGTGAAGTTCTGCAGTTAGAGTGAAGTGCAATACAAAAGGAAGCTGAAGCATGCTGTGAAGTTTGCACTAGCTTTGCAACGTTGTATAAAAGAGCACACAGCAAAGAATTCATTAAGACATTTAAGAAAATTCTGTTTGTGCATATCCTGCACACAGAAAGCACAGGACCTTGAAGAATGCAGAAACAAAGTTAACAGCCAATTCTCTTTCTATGTGTTTGTAATGTGGTTAGTAAAGCCACAGTAATCATTCTCAGTGCAGACAGTAGCTAAAGAAAGTCAAGGTTTTATTTTCCTAAGAAATATGTCCTAGGAAAAGACAAATGTAAATATGTCAAGTATCCATTATTAACTACAAATCCTCCGGAATACAAATGTTTTTCTCAGTCACATCTATATGGTTTAACACTGCCATATGAACAGGGAAAATTAGTAAAAACTCTCAGGTAACTCACAATACAGAAGGGAAAAAAAAAATTAAAGCATACTCCTTAAAGACTCCCATCTAACTCATCCTATGGGATGTCATGGTCTCAACTACATGTACCCCACTGGTAAAGCCACAGCTGTGCATTTATTATAATTGTAGGGCAGTTTACCACAAAAATTACTATGGCAGAGGATCACCATGGAATGATGAGAACAATCTATTTTAATATGTGACACAAACACACAAGTTGGTGCTTTGAAACAGTCTGACAAAAAAAAAAAAAGTCAAGGAAATGGAAGAAACAAAATACATCTACATTTCAGCTGGATGAGACTGACAGAAACAACCTGAAAACCCCACCAGCTCTTTCCAAACCTTGCTGCTAAGCAAGGAGGGTGCACACCATTCTCCTGAGGGAATTGTATCTAGTGACAGGACAAGGGGTTGATGGGATGAACCTGGAACACAAAAAGTTCCTTTTAAATATAAGAAAAAACTATGTTACTGTGAGGGTGATCGATCACTGGCACAGGCTGCCCAGGGAGGCTGTGGATTCTCCTTCTCTGGAGGTTTTTAAAACCTGCCTAGACATGTTCCTGTATGACCTGATCTAGGTGGACCTGTTCTGGCAGGGGGCTAGACTAGGTGATCTCTAAAGGTCCCTTCCAACACCTACTATTCTATGATTCTACAGATCTATGAAGCGCTGGTGCCTGAGGAGTTCCAGTGGATCTGTGGGCACCATAGGCCGTCTCCTCACACCAAGCTCCCCAAAATGGTGGCCAGGCAGTTGGGTCCTGCATCACCTTCTCAGGCCCTTTTGTGACAGGCTTGGATTTTAACACAAGGTACCAAAATGCTACATTCCCCTCGCTCCCCCTAAAAAAAAACATGCCAGCTTCTTCTGCAGTGATTTGCCTGGGCCAGGGTTTTTTTGGTAATGGGGGGCTGAAGAGGTGGCTTCTTTAAACAAAAAGACTTGCCAGAAGCTTCTCATGTAGCTGACAGGGTTAGGGCCAGTCAATTCTAAGCTAGACCCTGCACCTGACCCAGGCCTAGCCAATTAGTGATGGAGATAACACCTCTGTGAATAACATATTTGAGAAGTTGTTGCGTGGTTGCAAAACTGCAGCAGCAACAGGGAGTGAGAATGTGAAAACATCTCTGCAGACACTGAGGTCATTGGAGAAGGAGGGGGAGGAGGGTGCTTAGGCACTGAAAGGCTCCCCTGTGATATGTGAGGAGGACCATGGTGAAGCAGGTTGTTCCCCTGCAGTCCATGGAGGACCATCGGGAAGCAGAGACCCACTCATAGCCCGTGGAGGACCCCATGCCAGAGCAGGTGGATGCGTGAAGGGAGGCCATGACTCCATAAGAAGTTCATCCTGGAGCAAGTTCCTAGTAGGATCTAGGAGTTCATGAGGGAAGTGCCAACGCTGAGCAGGTTTGCTGTCAGGACTTGTGATCCCGTGAGGGACCCAGGCTGGAGCAGTCTGTCCCTGAAGGACTGTTCTAGTGGATGACCCATGCTGGGGCAGTGTTTGGGGAGCTGCCCCCGTGGGAGGCCTCATGCCGAAGCAGTTTTTGAGGAGCTGCAGCCCATGGGAAGAATCCACGCTGGAGAAGTTCATGAAGGACTGTCTCCCATGGGAGGTAACCCACACTGTATCGGTGGGAAGTGTGAGGAGGAAGCAGCAGCAAAGTCCATCTGTAATTAACTGACTGCAACCCCCCACCCCCATCCCCCGCGCCACTCGGGGGGAAGAAAAGGGCATTGCAGGAAGAGGAGGGGTAGGGTGAGTTATTTTTAAGCTGTTTTTATTTCTCATCTCCCTGCTTTTATTGTTTCTTTAATAAATCAAACCTTTTCTCCCTAAGCTGAGTCTATTTGCCTGTGATGCTAACTGTCGAGTGATCTCTCCGCCCTTATGTTAACTTAAAAGCTGTTTGTTATATTTCTCTTTCTCACCTGTCCAGTTTAGGAGGGGGGGTGATTTTATGACTTAGTGGACACTGGGCTAAGCCACCACAACATTGTTTTTTATAGGGAGTGGTTAGAAATTAAAAAAAAGCGCCAACCAACAAAAAAAGAAACCTAAAACACCACAACAACAAAAATCCTCGCATTCCCCGGTACCTTTGCTGCTGCTTGACTTGAACTGAGACAGTGTACTCTACAAACCTCCAAAAAGACATCGGCGACTAGTCCGTTTTCACTCTTTTCCTCGTAAATCTGTGAAACTTGCAGATGTCTTTAGCTGCTATTGCCTGAGAAGTATGAAGCTGGATCTCCCTAAGGGACTAGGACAGGGTGGTAGTGGCATCCATCTCTCAGTGGAAAAACTGGGAAAATATTGTGTATGCATGCCTGTGTTCCAGAAAGTAATTTCAGATTGCAAAGAATAAAAATGAAATGCACATCTGAGTGCTAAACACCTGGGAAGTTCACTATGTTTGCTTACCATAGGGAAGAGGAAATACCGTAAGTGGAAATACCTTTCCATGCAATGGCACTATGGCTACAGTGACTTCAGTACTATCAATTTGTTATGATTTGTATTTAAACTATGTGTATTGCATATGCTTTGTCCATGCTGTGCCTGTACACAAACACTTGAGGAGATTATTTCCATTCTGCTTGCTGTTTTGGCTTCCACATTGAACTGAAATATGAAAAATGGTGATGCCAAACAAAAAATAACAAATAATTAAAATGCATGTAGCCAGTAAAACATTTTTGGACTTAACTCAAAGGTCAATATAAGTAGACAATATATGATCACACAGGATGTGCATATAACCTCTTACCTGCTACAGCAAGCTGAGAAGCTAGCTGCTGGCAAGAAACACCTGCAAGAGCTGAGACAATGAAAACAGTAGGCACTGAAAACATACCTGTTTTGCCATCTTCTTCCAGATGCAGAAGTTGTAATACTGTCCAAGAACCTATTGGCTTTGAGAAGAAGTAAGCAGCAAAGAACAAGGACCTTGTGAGTTAAATTTATTATTTGAATTACCTAATACTTAATATCAAGTTTAAAATGTAATTTTATAAGGTGCTTTTAGTAGCCTATTTGTCTTACAGTTAATCATTATAAAACACAAATAATTCTTGAAGACTTAACTAGATGTTAAAAGTGATCTCTTAAGAGTTTTCAAGTCTAGGTCATACCTATGGGTTTCTAGTATGTATTTCTTTACCATCCACGGATTTACATAGTTCAAGTCCTGGATGTGCTTCTGACAGAATTATCACCAGGAGTTTCATAGTTCATCTTAAATTTTACAGAAGATATGATACTTAGCTACAAATATCATCTATGTAAGAAGTAGACTGGGACATGTATTTGCTAATAGTGGTTCAAAAATATGTTTTTCCTTACTTGTTCAAATTTGCATGTACAAATCATTCTAAAGATACCAAGGTGTTCTACAGCTTTTAGTTTTTAACTTGGGAAATCACTTAGTGTTGTAATTTCATATGTCAACAAGGGCTTGGAAAAAAACTCAAACCACTTGCAACTTTTAAAACTAAGTTTTGAACCTGAAGTGACAATTACAGAGACTGCTCTTTTTCTCTTAAATTCATTGTGACTGATGATATCCCTTGATGGTAAAGAAGGTAGATATAATACAAGGGGGTTTGATGTTGATGGATCTAAACAGAAAAAGAGAGACAAAGCAGAGCTCTCTCTGCAGGCTGCATTCAGTGGATGTTTGAATGCTCCAAACTAGATACACTTACTCAAATGCTGTTTTCCAGTTTGTGTTGGCAGTGACAATCAGAATTACTGAGTACTTAAGGAATATCTAAAAATTAAGAAAAATATTTGCTGTCTACAATATTGAAAAAAAAATCCCTGAGTTGTTTGTAAATAAAGCTGTCATCATACTGTGCTTCTTGTGGTGTTTGCATTTTAAGTTATCCTCCTCCTAGTGCATGCTTGACCAGCACCTAAATCAGATGATCCTTCACAAAAATACATTTCTTAAATGATGGCAATAGAAGCCAGCAGCTCTGCTCATGAGCATTAAAAGATAACCATGTTTTTTAAAAATGACTCAGCAATTCCAGAACTGCACAAAGCAAGTTATATGTCTCACTATTAAATATCACTAGCAAGAGAACATAAAATGTCTGAACGTCAAACAGATATTTCCAAAATCCTAATAACATTAATCCAGCCTGCCTGCTCATAAAATAAGTAGCATCCAAGGGGACTCTGCTGCATACACTACAAAAAGTTGTCTGGCACAACTAATTTGAAAACCAATTATGAAAATATCTAAACCTGTACATTCCCACTTCCTCAGTATAAAAAAAATCCAGAATATGCATGCCCCTACTAATGTTTGATGGCATGTAACTTTATACAGTCACAAAAAGTTCAGTAAAACATCAGCAGAACACACAGGCAAAAAGCACAGAAACAGAAAAATCTCTTCAATGGGGAAAAAAAAATCTTAATTTCCTATGACAAGAATTCCTGTGACTTGTGCTGATTGCCCAGCAGCTCTGGAATATTCCTGCAGAACTGGCTTGGCTTATTCATCTTGGACCCAAGCCAAGACGATCTCACTTCAGGGCAACAAGATACACTGATCTTGTCTGTCTTTCTCAAAGTTTTATCATATATATTGGGTGTACTTAATATATAACAGAAAGTCATCTTAGAAACAAACTCAAACTTTTTTTTTTCTCCTATTATAGACCATAACAGAGTGTTGCTAGCTGCTTATATTTGTTCCAGAAGGGCATCATCCTATTTAGTCTTTCTTCAGAAGCCCATCTTGAGCACGTGAATGTAAGCATGCAGAATAACATAATTAATGTGTGCGTATTCTGAAAGAACTTGTTGCCCATAGACAACTCCTCTGTGAGAGAATCTGCTTGCCATAAGTTCTAAAATAAGGCAATTGTTTTTTAATAAGGATCAAAGCAGAAATGGTGCCAAATGTCCCATTGCAATATAGAAAATTTTCATGGACTTCATAGGATTATTTTGATTGAGCTACTCTAACCACAATTTATGATCCAAAGTGTCATTTTACTTTGATACACCAAAAGTTATGAATTATATTTACACTTATAATGAGTACACTTAAGAAGCATAGACTTGCCATCATAAAATAAATTTCTAGGTCCACACCAAACAATCAATGTTTTATTAAAACAAGGTTATAAAAAATTACGTCTCAAAATTTCTCCCATTCTTAACGTATTCTGTGAAGAAACTCTTCCAAAATTAGATGAATGCTTTTATTCTCATCAACTCACTAATTTTAGAAGTAATTTCTTATTGTTATGACTGCTATTTGTATTAATTAGGATGTGTTTCCACATATTATTTTGTGGTTTAATTTCAAGACATCTGCAATTTATAGAGAAAATGAAGTGAAACATTCATAGGCAGTATCTAAAATGGGGCAGCATGCAGTAGCATGCAATACTAGCATTTTGGTGTTTTTTTGTTTTGAGATTCTTTCTTGAGTTTTGAGGACAGATTATCTCCACAGCTAGGAAGAAGGCGCCCCACACAGAAGTCTAAAGTCTCAGTGATCACCAAAATAGCATGAAGCCTAGGCTTCAGGACAGTTCTATTATCCTACAGACCTTAAGTGGGAGGCAGCTGCTCTGCCTTCTGCATCCTGCTGATTTTCAAGCTTCTCATCACACCTACCACCCACGTAGGAAGGTGGTTCACAATTATTATGCCTCAATTACCAACAAACCACATGCAGTTCTCAGCTTCCAAGGCCCAGTGCATGTCTTAAGCATGCCCCTAACAGTTTGCATGGTTGCACTATGGTCTTTCCTGTGTGCCTGGATTCTGTGTATGTTGGAATAAGTGCCAAAAAGGCATTGACTGCTTTCTGACACACTCATGGGTCATCTGAGGACTAACTGTAAAGGCAAGAATTCTCACCTCTTAGCTTCCTGACTTCTTTAAAAAAAAAAAAAAAAAAGTGCTAGTTTCTCTCAGCTTGGAGAATATTGTCTTAAAGTGATGGGTATTTCTGGCCCCTACATCTGCCAAGCACTGCCCCATAAACCTAGATATTGCACTTCCTTCGAGAGGAGTAGCATCATTTTTAACATAACTGAATTGGTTCTTTCCAAGGAGTTTAAATGGATTGTGAAGGACTAGTTCTGTCCTTGGCTTACATGATCAAAAGAAGGAGAAAATAAGAGACTTTCTGCTGCCTCACTGGTAGTATATTATGCTCTGTGAATAGGCAAAAAAAAAAAGAGCAAGGCCAGAAGAATTCAGTGGTGAGAATTGTTTCATAATGTGAGAGAGTTTGAAGAGAGTATGAGAAAAGTCCAAAAGATGCTGTCAGAATCAATGCTTTCCTTTTCCAGTTTCTAAAGAATTTCCATGTAATGATGGGTGAAACAGTCTGTTCTGCAAGGTAATACTGAGTCAGTGACTGATTATATAATATCTTAGAGTTCTTTAGGTTAGAAAAGGACTTTAAGATCAAAATCAGCTGTTAACACTGCCACATTCCTAAGTGCCGTGTATACACATCAAGATACACCTTTGTATATTTTGTGTCTTCAGTTTTAGACCATTCAGCTCAAAGCTTAAACAATTTTCTCACAGGGCAGAAATTTCCCATTTCTCTTCCAAGAGCTTGGAATTGCAAGGAAATGTCACTGTCTGACTTAGGAGTAAGCTATTGGCATTAGACTACGATAATTCTTAAGTAGCCCAGTTGAACTTGGTGGGCAGAAACTGGATAATCTAACTTATTTGCCCTGAGTTTTGTAGCTTTGTGAAGAAAAAAGAGACTCCAGATGCAGCCTTTAAGCTCTGGAGAGATTATGCACAGCATTATGAGCATATTGTTTCTGGAGTATAATTAGCCATCAAGATAACTCGGAAGGACAAATAAAGGCAAATATCTAGTGAGGCAGTTAACCAAAGTTTAAGTTAATGAACAATAATCTGGATAAGAATATCATCTCCAAAATTCTTAATAGACTTGCAGATAGTTTCCTTTTTTTCTAAGTTAGATTTTAGCCATGTCTCTAAACAAATGAATACTAACTCTGTTCTTGTGCATGACTGTCTTGCACTGTCTGTAGCTGTCCTGCTTCAGATCTGGTACAGCCTCTCTTTCCTACATTGCTCATCTCCTGGACATTCTAGACTCTGTTCCTCTCTCTAATTTCACTCATGTTATAACCCATGTTCCCAGCTAGCCTTCAAATGTAACAATGTCAACTTAAAAAACAAAATTTGCAGTTCTAAATAGAGGACTGACATTGCATTCTTGGAGCTGCATGGAAATGCATGCTTTGGCTTTATTGATCTGTTCAGCATATACATTATTGGTTTGAAGTAATGAAAACAGCCAAGACTCTGATTTTTTTTCCCCACTTCAGATTTATGCTCAAAAAACCCTGACCAAGCTTCCAATTCAAAGTGAAGAATTTGTCTACATCTGTCATTGACTACTAGCATATTACCCATCTTTTCTAAGATTAACTTCCCTTGAGGCCGTTCCAACGTCTAATACACAACCGCAGACAAATCTGCAAAAGCAATTGAAATAAACTATCATACTGTCTGAGCTTAATTTGTACCTTAATTAATTGCATGCCTGTCCATAGCCTAGCTCAGTGTAGTCCTGTTCTGTGACAGTTTCAGTCATTGTGGTAGAAATAGAATGCACTCTTGAGTAGGCTATTATACAAAGCCAGGTAAGCCTTACAAGACCTTCAAAAATATTTTAAAATTACTAGTTTCATTGTGCACTGTGTTCTCATTAAACCACAGTCAAGTAGGACTTAATTGGAACTTAAGCAGAAGAGAATCCATGACCTGGTACTCCCCCCCTCCCCATCTTTTGTATTGTTTCAGTATTAGTTAAGTGATAATCTCTTAGATTTGGGGATGATTACCCCTGCTGATTGCTTTGGAGTTTCTTAATGTTCACTTTTTTCTCACTCCTTCTAAGTCTTGACAGGCTACAGTAAACAAGACAGAAGTCTTTAAAGGTACTGCAGTCATGGCACTGTACCTTAAGCTAACCTTTCACTTTAAGGAGACTTTTTTTAGTTGAAATGATTAATACAGCATCTGAATATAGTATTTTCATTTCTGTGCATTGCAAGTCTGTCTCTGGTGTTCTTCAAGATAACTTGCAATAAAACAAATTTGGAAGGAAGCTGTTACCTACCAGTCAGCCTGAGATGGGAACCACCTGCACATGTCTGCTTGGATGCAGGGCTTGTCTGGGAAGCTTGATAATAATGTGCCTTTAACAAAACTGTGATAGTTACAAGCCAGTATACTTTCTGAGAAAAAGTAATGTATGTCAACAGAGCTGTTTCAGGGGAAGCAAGAATATGCATGAAGCAACCAAGTAACATCTGTTGTGGAACTATGTATTGTTTTCATTTCTTAAGGACTCACTTCCCACAGTTAATCATAAACTCCAAGGTAGCCTTGAAGCTGTTCATATCACAACCACATATTAAGGAATCTTTTTTGATCATGATCTTACTAAAATATTTTTTTGCAATTTTTATGCTGTTATGTAGTTGTAGACTTGTGTGGAACTGATTAAATTATTTTTTTTCTATGAGTACTAATGCTCTAGCAATTTTGAGGTTACACAATGTTAGAGACTTTCATGTGTGTATGGATCGCTTTTGTGACAACCAACAGTAGTAATTGCTTTACATATACCAACAGTAATATTAACTTTACATATTTGAAGTATTTTTTAAAAGTTGTAATCTCCACTTAAACAAATTAAAGGACTTGGGAGGATGACAACATGGACAAAATCAACCAATCATATGCAAGACAAAAAAGATATTAACCTTGCAGACTCCACTTGGCATAGTCTAGGTTAAAGCAAGAATGTCAGAACTAGCACTCCACAGATGTAATTGATTGCCTCCATTTTATATTCCCAGCTTTCAACTTAAAACATAGACTGCACCATAGAGAACAGCCTCATAAGCTGCTTGACTATCCAGACAAAATACTGCATGCTGTAATTGGGCAATGGTTTCTGTAGCAAAGAAAGTCACAAAGATAGCATGCTTTTAAATTCTCTAGCAGAAACTGAACTATGGTGTTTTCCACAGAGTAACAATGCACTCCTCCAAAAGGCTGCCATCCTGTGCCACGCGAGAGGTGCTGTAGTGGCTCACTGCCCTGAGCTGATGGTTTCTACACTCTCTGGAGTAGAAAAATACGTATCCGAAGCAACTAATATGTTAATAAAAGAAATACTTCCCCCCCCTTTTTAAAAAATATATATTTACATTGTTTTGGGAAAAGACTGACCACTTTTATGAGTCAACTGTATTATAGTGCAGCTAATAAACTGGGCTTTATTTTAAGATTTTTCATTTCCATCAAAAGAAACAGTGAACATAACTTTAAAAGACATTAAACTTCATATCCATCCTGTGGAATTCCTACCACATTCAGATGTAAAGTGCAGCTACGGAAGTCACTGCATTGCGTCTCAGGTGGTGCTTCTCAGGAGTGCTTTACCTCCTTAATCTATTTAGTACTTGGTTTGAAAAACTATGATAAATAATCCTATAAAGCTCATAGTCTGAGTAAGTAAGTTTCTAGGCAAATCAACAGCACTTTTATGATGAGGACTTCAGAATTTGATCCTGAGCCCGATTAACTAAATTAACCTCAGTTCTCACTATTTTTCATTTGCTGTTCACAGCATATTATGCATTAGTACCAAGGAGTACATATTTCTTCTAACACATGCACACACAAATTCATTATAGAACAGGTAGAGAAAATTAATTTTGCTTGCAAAGTCATTAGTATGTTATTTAAGCAGTGCATATGAGTTAGAAACAAATTGTTCATATTTTCCTTTTCTTACAAGTCCTAAATCAAGACAAGGTCGCAACTAATGTACAATATAGTTCCATAGCAAATAATCATAGCAAAAACACACTTCTACTCTTCAAAGCCTTTTGTTAAAAAGACTAGGAAAAAATATGTGACTTTTTTTTTCTATTGCTATGGAAGTGACAAAGAAGTAAAGCACAGGTTTTATAAATACATATGGAGTTTTAACTTCAGTTCCTTAAAAAACTCTTTATTCAGATCCAAATCAGTCCAGCCTTCTTATGTCCACACTCCATTATTTCCAACTATAAAGTAGCTCATCCACAGCCCTGGTCTTAGTTTCTTCTGGGTTGTGATCATCCTGCTGTCCACCAAGACCCCCAGTTCCTTTTCCCCTACTACCTATGGGTGCATCCCATTGGGGCCCACGGATTTATGTACACCCAAACTGCTCAACTGATCTTTAACATAGTCCTCATCAACCAAACAAAACTCCTCCTTTAACTTGACTTACTCTGGAGGAATCTCCAGCAGTATAGACAGAGGGGCAAAGAAGGCATTCAGTAACTCTACCTTATCTGTATCCTTTGTCACCAGGGCACCCGCCTCATTCAATAGTGGGCCTATGTTGCCTCAAGTCTTAGTTTTACCTGCAATGTATTTGAAGAAGCCCTTCTTGTTGTCCTTGATCTCCCTTGCAAGGCACAGCTCAAAGGAGACTTTAGGTTTCCTAGTTGCCTCCCTACATCTTCTGACAACAGCCTAGTATTCATCCCAAGTGGCCATCACAGTAGTAAAGGACCATCAAAGCACTCCAAGAACAGGTGTATAAACACTGATCCAAGACTTCAAGTAAGAGGGGCACATCATATTATAAGACTCGTGCCTTCCCTTGAACTTCATTGTTTTTCATGCAAGCTAGATTGCTAAATTGTTGAGTTTTACTCTGGAAAACCAACAAGCATCACAGGTTATGATAGGAACTAAAGAAAAGGTAGAAGTCATCTGCAAACATAAAGTGTTAAGAAGCTCTTCAGCATTTACCACAGCAAAGAGAGCACTAGCAAGGTTACTGGAGGCAAAGAGGAAGAAAATCTCATTTTTCAGATACAGTTGGAGTACTCTCACATCATTATGTATTTATGTATTACTCATAAAAAAAAATCTTTGAAGCTTAAAACTATTTCCATCTTTCATGTTTATTTTGAAAGCATGACTCTCAGTAAGGTTGAAGATGGTGAGACCACCCTTTCCTTCCAGTATATCTGGATGAGAATCACAGAAGCAGAGAATGACAGGGGTTGGAAGGGACTTCTAGAGGTCATCTAGTCCAACCCTCTGCTAAAGCAGGTCCACCTAGATGAAATTGCACGGGAATGCATCCAGGCAGATTTTGAAATCTTTACATATTTGACAAAATAGTGTCATGGTTTTGTGTAGAGTCATTTCTGGTAACGGGGAAAGGGCTGTAAAGATGGCTCCCGTAAGAAGTTGCTCAAAGCTCTCCTCAGCTCTGAGTCAGACCTACTTCTGGGGCTGAGTTAATTAGGCACCTTTAAGAAGAAAAAGAAGACAGAAGTTGAGGGTTCCTCCTCCTCCTTCTTGTTTTGTCCTTCTTTTCGGTGGTGCAAGGAGCTGGGGGAGAGAAGAGATCATGCAGACTCCAAGGTCAGTGAGGGAAGAGAGGAGGAGGTGTGCTAGAACAGAGACACCCTTGCATCCTGTGGAGAGGATGGTGGGGAATGGAGTCAAATCCAGTTGGTGTCTGGTCACCAGTAGTGTTCCCCAGGGCTCAGGATTGGGGCCTGTTCTGTTTAACATCTTTATCAGTGATCTGGATGAGAGGATTGAGTGCACTGTCAGTAAGTTTGCTGACACCATCAAGCTGGGTGGATGTGTAGACCTGCTTGAGGACAGGAAGGCTCTTCAGAGGGACCTGGACAGGCTGGAGCAATGAGTCAAGGCAAATTGGAGGAGGATCAAAAAAGCTAAGTGCCGGGTCCGGCACTTGGGCCACAACAACCCCATGCAACACTACAGGTTTGGGGCAAAAGGGCTTGAGAGCTGTCCTGCAGAAAAGGCCCTGGGGGTGTTAATCAACAGCTGGCTGAACATGAGCCAGTAGTGTTCTCAGGTAGCCAAGAAGGTGAATGGCATCCT
>WBNH01002644.1:653586-667515 GCA_013401255.1 Urocolius indicus | reverse complement strand
TTTTTTTTGAGAAGCTTAAGCAATTACAAATAAGCCATCAGAACGGGCAGAATTAAAATGATTTAAAAGTATTCTTTACCAAGAGGGAAGTGGACTTGACCCTGGCAAGAAAATGCTGTCTAGGGTCTAGGAAGATTAGAATCTGTTGCTCTCGAGACTGGATATATGCCAGATGACTTGGGTAACACTTATTTCCTCTCTTGGGGATCTGTTTTATTTAAGCCATCTTCATAGAATTCTTTGCTTGGCTTATGCGAAGCACAGTCACTTCCTTTCCCTGTCAGGATTCACAAAATTAGCTCAGTTATGGATTTTTTGGGCTTTACAAAGTTTTTGAAAGCTGCCTTGTGAAAAAGGTGGTAGCTGCTTGTGTTTTTTTTAACTGTTCTCTGCCTTATCAGTGGTTTCTTCTACAAAAGTGAGAAGAGAAACTGCTGCTGCTTTTTTGTCTTGTCAACCAAAAGTGCTTCTTGAAGTTATGTGTTCAATCTTCATTAGATGTGGTGTTGACTGCTTTATACTCAGTTTATGCAGTACCATAGTCAAATAACTTGCTTTTGCCATAATCCCACACTGTTAGATTTGAAAGCTCTGGTTTTGCTGACTGTACCAGCCACACTAGGATTGTGTTAAATTTAAACCTAAACCTTAACGTGGCTGTAAGATAGCCAACAAGATTACAAAGGATGCAATTTGTAATCTAGTGGCCTGTTGCCAGTTGGTGGCCTCTACAGGGTGTGTTTTGCATACAGGTATCCCTAATTGGGACTTTAAAGTGTTTCATTGAGTGTGGTGAGCTTTTCAGAGTATTATGTATTTTCTCCTGGTTTGATATGGCAATCTTGCAAAAAGATGAGCAGCAAAGCCCATATCTTAGGGATACTTGCTGAATGGCAATGACTGAGTGCTTTTAATAGTCCTCTGTGTTAAGGTTTACAGCAGTATGCCTGTGCTATACTAATTGTGGAATTTTTTTTCTCTCGCTGGACATAGATTTAGGTTGTGGGTTTTTTAAAAATTTCTTTTAGCAGACTGTTTGCATGAGTTCAGCAGCAGTTTCTTAGAAGTACATACAGAAACAGGATTATTTGGGAAGGTGACCAGTAATAAATACCTCGGGAGATCAGGTGGCAGATGACAATTAGCGTGAGTGCACTGAGAATTTTAATACATCCTCTCAAGTCACATTTTTAAACACATATATGTCTTGTCATATTATGTGGAAGGTGTGTTGTGTTTTAAAAAAATCTTTATGTAATGTATTGTTTTTTATTAAAAAATTGATAAAAAGCTGGCCAAATGTGTATGTAATTGAAAAAGAATACAAAAAAACACTAATGTTAATTATGGAACCAGAATGCAGAATCCTAGCCCCAGTGATTTCACTGGGAACAGGTTTTGTCTGCTAATTACTGCTAAGAACAAGTTTTTTCACTCGCACCAAAGCATTCTCCATGATTTAAGACCATGCTTAAGTTACTGTGACTGAAACTACCTTTGCCTGTGGTGCTGCCTGTCTCCGTTAGAAAGAGATGCAGAACATTTCCCTGGTTTCTGTTAAGGTTTCTAAATTTAAGCTGCCTTTTGAACTATAGTGTTAGTGTTCTCTGAAGATTTATCTTTATTTTTACTCTAATGCTATTGTGACTATTGCATAAACTTTGACTGTTTCTGACAGAGGCATCTTATTAAAAATGCTTGTTACTGTGAGCAATGTACGACAGATACTTCTAGATCCTTTGCAGGGTCTTTTTTGCGGTGGTCACCCTTCCCTTCATTTCCCAAGTGGCAAGGAGTAAGCAAGGGCTGCTCCTGTGTCGGGTACTTCATCTTCTTTTTGGACTTTCAGGGAAGGTGGAACACCTGTTTGTCCATGTGATAATTAGATCAGACTCTCATCTGAAATTTATACAAACCCATGTGTGGATTTCTGTAAGCTTTAGATATGACCCCAATGAGATTTTTTTAACTTTTCCTGTATCTGAACAACACTGAAGACACAGAATGGGTAGGGTTGAGCACGTTGGTGAGGTTATGTGTGTCATCTGAGTTGCAAGAGTTGGTGCTGATCCTGGCCTGTCATATGTGCCATATGTGATATCTTTAATGAAGTTTAAAAGCACAGTGAAAGATTATGGGCAGTTTCACGTGATTTGACCTGCTCCTACATTAACTTTTAAAAAACTGTTGCCAAAATCAATTGTTAAAGGATGTCTGTCCTGTCCATCTTCGAGCTACTACAACGTGCCTTTTCCTCTTCCCCAGCACCCTTGTAGCCCACTATTTAAGATGATAAATTTGAGGACCCAGGTGAAAACTAACTTCTCTAACTTCTCCTTGTGACAGTATTGCTGTGATGAGGCAGCTGAGCCAGTCTAAAGGGCCAGCTGCTGTTGAAGGAAAGAGTTTGTTTAAATCTGCACAGATGTAAAACTGTACAGTTTATGTACATGCACATGGACACACTTCTGTCTCTGACAAGAAGTTACTGTGCTAGTTCTCTCCCAGTAGCCCTGAACACTGCCAGCTCAGGTAAAATGGAACTGCCATGGTAAAATGGAAACAGTGGGATTTCTTCTTGGTTTCTGTGGACTTTAGCTGAGGTTGTAGGTACTCACTTCTCATACTGTTTTTCTAGCAAATTCTGCAAAATTCAAGTTTGGTAGGATCTGGTAGACAGTTTTAATGTTTTTACTTTCAGGTGGTCCCCCTTCAGATGTTTGTGTTCAGCCTTGGTTTGACTGGTCAGTGACTTTGTTCCTAGAGCTATAATTTTGCTCTTCTACTCTTAACAGGTTCTGAGACCTCTAGGATATGACATGTGTGAGGAAAATACTTGTAAACTCCATAAGAGTTTGGAGTTTGGAATCTTTTTCATTTGTGGCACAGACCTCAGTCTTGGGTTCCGTGTAATTAGTGCCTAAATTCCCATTGACTTCCTGGAAGCTTCCTCGAGACCATCATTACTTCAGTTCAATTTCTTCTGTCACATACTTTGCTTAGTGTCGTAGAGCACCTTTTTTAACTTTTAATTTCCTAATACTTTTAACCTTTTTGTTGTAGTTTAGGCAGAGAGGATCAATACACGGCTCTAGAACTTTATTCTACCAGCCAGCATCGCTCTCATGGTTTTAGTCATTACCAGTAGTCATTTAAGAAGCTATCGAGCCCCACTGTCTGTTGTTAAGTTCCTTTTCTTATACATCGAGTAACAGAACCATTTTGAGTACATTTGACTGCCTGTGGCTACTGCTAACACTAGGTTCCTACAGTACCTCCAAGCGGAATGTTAAACATAGCTGGCATTCTTTATACAGCATGAGTGGGCGTGTTGGGAATGTGTGGTTAGGACAAAGCACTGCAGTGTGTATCCAGGGCAATCTTTTATTTGAAAAGTAGTGTTGAATTCAGTTTGAGAGCACGGCATTGGGAGATGAGACCCCTCTTACTGTGGTGATCTGGTGCGCCTCAGTTTCTTACTGGTGTGGAGGGTTCTGCATGAATTGGAAAGAATTCAATGCACTGGAAATGAAAAAAAAAAAAAACAAAAAACCAACCAGTGTAACTCTGGAATTGAGGCTGTAGTTAAAACAAGGGTATGTCAGGAGGTTTTAATTCAAAACCATAAATGATAAGGATATATTGTTATACACCTTAGTGTGCTAAGGTGAGGCAATATTAATAGGGTGAATTTTGTTGCTTCCTTTTGGAGCATCTGGTAACAGCTGCAATCAGGTCTGTTCTGAGATTGTATTTCCTGTGGTTTAATTAAAGTGATTGTAAGTGATAGTAGTGAGTGAAGGATATTCTACTGAAGACTCAGCAATATTGTAGCAACATATTTATTTCTGTAGTTTGACATTTTGATATTGACATGAGTGTAAATATAACTGTCCGACAATGTAATTAAGTATGTGTAATGTCCTGCAGGAAAATTTCCTTCCAGTTAAAGAGGAAATTAAATAAAAACTTATTTTTGTTTACTACAGACATATCTGCTTGTTGTGAGTATGTGATTTATTTAGAAAAAACTTGAACACAACACTTGCTAGTAAAAGTCTAGGTCATAAAACTATAGGAATGGAGCACTTGGAAAGAACCTAAATTAGTATATTTTGGGCATAGCAATATAACTCTTCATTAATCTGCAGCCTCACTGTTGTTATTTTGTTAAATAAAACACTTTAAAAGTGTTTGTCTTTTGAAAGGGCTTCCTAATCAAGCAACTTCATTCATGTTGTTAACTAAATAACTTGGCTTTTAAGAACATTATGAATAATTGCCACATTGCACTTGTAAGCATGTATTTTCTTTCTCGGCTATGTAATCATGCCTGAGCAGAAGTCATTACTGAGAAGTGGCGTATTTAAATTATTTTTCTTACAAGGTAGAAATGACGAATGCTGTTCTATAGCTTGTAGTTTTTTGGGATGTGATGTTTTGTCTGCAACTGTTGGAAAGGATTTTTCAAATTAATTAAGAATATGCTTACGTGTGGCAGGTTAGAATATGGTGAAATTTAGGGAAATAAACTTCTGAAACCTGTAAGACAGTTAAAGAAAGCTATATATCACTTAAGGCAAATACATAGTCAACCTCTGAAGTCAGAGTTCATACTAGGAGCAGTAGGGATTTTTTATCTTCTGTCTTCCTAATTTCTCTTCTGTGGAGGGCATATTTTTTTCCTGGTTTTGCTAGAATAGTTAATCATCATTTTCTCATGGGAAACCGCAGAATCTTTTCTAACAGTGGCCTAATTTTTTTTTTTTTTTTAAAGAGAACTGAAATGTATGGATTAGGTAAGGGGTTTTAGCCACATAGCAGATTTTATGGCACAGGAGAAAGATGTTGCGTACTTTTTCAAGTCGATCAGTAATGAATCTTGTTCTTTTCTTCAGATTATTGCACTGTTAATAGATCACTCTATCAGGGGCAGGGAATTGAGGAATTCCTGTATAGCATTAGAGCTGCAGTCTTAAGTAAAAAAAAAAAAAAAAAATCTGAATATCTTTTTCTTGGTCAGAATTGTGAGACTACAGCTGCTGTATTTTTCTTCCACTTCCTTAAGAGATCAACCCTAGATGGTGAGTCAGCTAGCCAGCAAAGATGATTAATAAAGGAATAAGTTAAATAAGTATTTTTCTGTATTAACCACTGGCTATTCTGAGCAAGAAGTATTCCAAGTACTCACTGACCCTGTTTTGTTAAAAAAAAACAAAAAACAAAAAACCAAAAAAACACCACCACCAAAAAAACAACTCACCCAAACCTCAATATTTGTTAAGCTTAAGGTGATGGATACAGGACAGATCTGATACAATTACTTTTTAAGAGTGGTTCTGCCTTAGTTCTACCATGCATGTATGCAACGTATTCCAAACATTTCATAGGCTTGCATAAGTACTTTTAGTGTGGGGGGGGAAAAAAACAAATGTGCTGTAATACTTTTAAAAAACCTTATTCCCCTCCCTGAACCAGAATAACAGAGGCTTGAAAGACAGAGGAGTTCATCTCTCTTTACAGTTGGGCACCTATTGTGCAAAAAGTTTTGAATTTGTTGGGCTAATATGCAGAATCACTGATTGCCTAATTTCAAGGTTCTTCACTCTCTTTTAGCTGGGTTTGAGGCTAAAATTATTAGGTCTTGTAACAGCCTCATTAAAATTTACTATGACTAAAACTGGAGAGAGAGACTTAAGCCTTTTGTTCTGCCTTTTTTTAGTGCATTCATTTTAAACATGCAGTCTGAGTGTCTGCCTGAGCTTTAATGAATATAATTTAGTTTGCAGCTAAACAAATTTTCCTGTATAGATTTTCTTGTATATATGAAAATGATGTAAAAGAAATAGTATGAAACAACACAGATGCGAGACAAAGACACTTTTCTAATAGCATAATAAATCTGCAGTGTGAGTAAATGCCTAGATTAATGCAAAAGCTGTGTGAAGGCCAGCACAGCTGCCAGAGTGCTTGGCTAAGGAGGATGCTGAAAAGCCAGAGAAGCCAAGCTGGCATTGCTTGTCTCATGATGCTGTGAGCTGGGCCTTGGCCTGTCATGGCAGGCTACCAAGGATGCTCTCAGATGGAGCACCTGGTTGTGTGCAGCATAAGCTAGAAAGTAATGGAGAATATCTGGAGGAGTTGGGGAGAATTATACAATGTTAGTAGTATTCAGAATAGAAATGAATAACTGAAGCGAATTACTGGTATGGTTTGTACTTAGAGCACAGGTGATTATGCCTTTTTTAAAAAGGAATTGACTCAAAAATTCTGATTTCACTTCAGTTTTGCAGTGCACTTTTAATAACCTGCCGTCATTCAGGCAGGGTTACAAGCTAAGGCTGAGTGTGGCTCCATTTTAATTGATCCTGCTTTAGCTAATACTTTGTGAAATTATTGTGTTAATGGGGAGAATACTTTACTTTTCTTGTTAAATATGAACAAAGGGCTACCTTGTCAGGAACACTATTTCTCTGGCTTGTGGAGCTCTTGGGTCAAGCAGATGATATAGTATTTTAACATCATCTTGTGAGACAGTGGATTGCATTTCTGTTTGTGTCCTTTTTTTTATTTATTTTTTGCAACAACTCATCTTGTTTTGCTGGGTTTGACCTGTTAATATATGTACAGAATAAGAGATAGAGAGAGAATAACTGAAGAGCATGCTTGCACCCTGGAGGGGGAAGAATGACTTAAGGTGAAACTATTCCTCCATATAGCATGGGTATGGTGTGTGGTAGTGACTGGATCTCTTGCATTATTCATTGCCACTGGCTGCTGCTGTGACGTGGGTGTTTATCACATGAATAGTGGTGCTGTGAGTTGCTGCAGAAAAGGTGTGTGTGACCTGAATACTCATCACCTGCAGGTCTTTATCTAAGTGACAGATAAAACCTGGTCTTAAAGTATGGTATGTCTGCTAAAAAGTCACATCATTTGGAGATGTTTTTCTCTCCATCTCTAGTTGCTTTTAACCCTCATGGCTGGTCTCTGTCATCTGTATTAACATGAATTCCCAGGCTTTCAATTCCTTCCTTAAAATTTGATGCCTGTATAACAGGAAGCTTTATACTTAAAATATATTGGGAAAATTGTTCAGCTAAGTTGTACCCCACTCTTCTAAGAATAAGGGGTTTTTTGGAGAGAATTTAGAGAAATTCCAGACTGCTTTGTTTTCAAATATTGATTCAAGTTTTTTTCCTTTATTCTTCCAATATTCTTTTTTAACTCTTTATCTCGGCTGGGTGAGTGTTTTCAAAGCATGCCTGTTTGCTTGCTAACAGCAAGTGATTCATTGAGCCTCTTAGGCTCTAACACTTGGGTCAGGAGGGATGAGCAAACAAAAAATAGGGCTTGATTGCCATCAACTGGGAGGGGGGGGAAAGCTGCAGTGGTATGCAAATTGTGCTTGAGGAGTTGCTGTTGTGTGATATGTATCACTATGTTGATCATGCTGTGCCTTTGGCATAATAACCCAGAAACTATCAGCCTCAGCCCAGATATTTGCCTAGTTCTGTTACAGCAGCTACTTCTCTGGTTCTTGCTGTGAGTCACAATAGCAGTGCTGCTGAAAGTTGGAGAGAAGGGATAGGATTATGAACAGAAGCAGAGGAAACAAGGCTTAATTGGGCTGTTGAGGGTATGCTCAGGGCACTGTAAGCCACCTGCCCTGGACTGTGGGAGCTATCTTCAGGATGTTTCTGTGTTCTCTTCCTCTTCCCTTGGCTCGTGTATGTTGGTTGTATGCATGCTGAGACCTATCACCAGTGAGCATCTGTCTTCCTGGAACAGTTCCTTGCCCTGGCTGGCGAGTTCACCCTTGAGAAGCTGAGTTACCAGTAGAAATACCAACTCCCTCGGCCTATATGGGTAGAGGATTTCTGTAAAAGAATTTTGTGGTGGAATAAGCAAGAACACAAAGAAAAGGGTTTTTTTGGGGTGTGCAATCTGACAGGACCAGATGAGCTGCCAGCAGTCTGTGTAGTGGGAGGTATCACCACTGGTGATGAATTCTGCTTTGGTGTTAACCTAGGGCGTTCCTCTGATTTGGTGTCTATGCAGCACAGCTCAGTGAGCAGAAAGGCTTGAGATACGAAGTCAGTCATGTAGCCAGAGAACCAAAGTAACACCCTGGTGTTTGGGAGCAGTCACTGACAAAGAGGCGGCCTGTGTCATTGGTTTGGAGATGATGGTGGGGAGGATTTGCTAAAATGGAAATAGAGATTTGATGAAGCCAGGCAGGAAAGTTTCTTAGCTGCACTGTCCCACTTCCTGCACCTCCTTCTGTGCAAATTTTAAAAGAAAAAAATAAAAACCACATTCAGATATCCACTTTGGACATTTTTAATACAAAGAATCAGTAAAATGAAGATGTCAGACCTGGAGATCATTTGTAAATATCAAGCCTTTCTGTCCTCACAGTTTCTTCCTTAGTGACCCCAAAGTCAGCGGGTGTGTGGGGAGACAGAAGACTGTCCCAGGATGACCCAACCCATCTTCTACTATTTCCAGGAAGGTGTCCAGAATATGCTTTTTAACCTGAAAGGGGAAGAGTGGGAACGCCTCCTGCAAATAACGGATAACTAAATATCTTCAGTTTTGTTGGACTTCCCAGAGTCCATAAAGAAATCAGTGTCATGTGCATTTCAGTGTTTTAGCCACAAATTGTGAACGAAGTGCTTCATCCTGACCTTGTAAAAATTGTCCCTTCAAAAATCTGGGAAGATAAATCACCATCTAAATGATGCTGTTTTCCTTTTAGCCCTCCAGGGCAGTAAGCACACTGTGTAAGGTGCTTCATTCTGTGGATTTGACAAAAATTCCTATCAAAGAAGATGCAGACAGAGAACCTCAGGGAATCTTTGAGTCTGTGACAGCAGTGTTCACCACCGCTCCATCTTTAATGAGTATTTTACCTGTCATTGTGTTATGAGAGTCCTCTACATCTGTCAGATTGAAGTGCAAGTTTTTAATACACCTGTCAGGATTTTTGGTTTGGGTTTTGGTTTTTTGGTTTTTTTTTTTTTGGGTAAGAAAAACGTACTTTGTTGATTTTGGTTCATTTTTTTTTAATATTCTTCTTTTAAACAGTTTGCAGATTAAGATCCCTAGAAACTTACCCGTTCCTTCTCTGTTGTTTCCGTTTCTCCTTTTTTCAGAAACAGCCCTCAGCAGCAGGGGTTCTCAGGGTGGTTTCGTGGGACTTGCCAGGAGGCTGTTTGATGGATTGGAGTTAGAAACTGGTAATGTGCATTTCCAGAAGAAAAGATAAAAATTTGTCTCTAAAATAGATGACCATGCTGTACTTATTAATAATTGATGTTATGTTGGGCTACTTCTTTCTTCTATGTTTAAACTGGAGGANTTTCCTACGGGAACGGGCAACAGAGGGATAGATGGGATCATATGATTCCTATTTAAAAGACATTTAAGGTGGAGTCCCCAGTCTGATAACCTAAAGCAGCATGCCAGCATGTCTGTGTGTGCCTGGAGGAAACTGCAGTATGAAAACTGTCACTGGTTCATACTGATATCAATTCACTCATCTCTGTTATGAGGATTGTACGTACATAATGTCTTCAACCTCATGCATAACTTCTCAACTGTGCTTGTATTCTAAAAACACAAGAATTGGGAAATCTGTAGTTACTTTTAGCAAAGGAATTGGATCCCTGCCAACTTGCATGTTGCTGATATTACACTCTTCCACTCTGCCCAATACAGGCAAATGTGCAGGCTCTTAGCAATGTATAGCAATTACTACAAAGGACACAGGAGAAGTGCTCCAGTGTGAAAAAGTGGAAGCCAATCTGTTGGCCTCCTTGGAGAGTTGTGCCACCTCCAATTCTAGGCTAGCTGTTCTCTGCTGGGTCCGTCTGAGAAGCAATTGCCCAGTGAGAAAGGGGGAGAAGTTAGCAAAAGTTTTTATTTTTTGGTTTCAGTTTTTAGATTGAGTGGATTTAAATCAGAGTAGGTCAGTTAATATCAGTCTAAGAGAAGGTTGGGGTTGTTTTGGTTTTTTTTTACTAATTTAGAGGCAAGAACACAAATGTGATGCTCTTGTTGGGGAGTACACCATTTCTGTAGTGTGTGCTTCAGCAGAAAAAAGTTACTGAAGTACCTATTTTGGTACTGCATGACCAACTGGAAACCTGCATTTCTTACATGTCATGTAGACTTTCAAGTTACTTACCAAGAGCAAGGAGGCTGGAGAGGAGAGCAATCAAACCTGCTAACCTTTTTAGCTCTTAGCAGGAAGCCACCAGGCACAACTACAGACTGCAGTGAAGCAGGGGGAAAAAGCTGCAGAGATTCACAGCTTGGTAAACTTGAAGCTTTCACAGCTTCAAGAAAGTAGCTTTATTCTGAGTTTAGCTTTGGTCTGAGTTTAGCCATTACAAATTTTCGGGGAGTCTATCTGGTGTATGTCTGTCTCTGTTTTGAGACATCTACAAAAGTGAGTTTTGTTCTAGTATCTCAGCAGAGGTGATAACTTTTTTTTTTTTTCCTTGCTGGCTAATATTTTCTGCTTGGTTTTATTATTTCTAAATGAGATTTTGTGTGCCCAAGATCAGGTTGCACACTGGCACCTCTAAGTCCACTTGTTTATGAGGCTAGCTGAGGACTGGATTGCAGGTCTCTGTCCCACAGAAACTTAAGTACCTGGGAATAGCTAATCACACTTTTTAGTACCTGTAGACCCTTCTTTGCAAAAGAAGGAAATAGGGACTATTTAATTTTTTTAACCTTGTGCCTAGTATTACCTCAACCAGCCAGTTGTTTATTTCACTAATTGTAACAGTATGTTCTTACTTTGTCATCTGTGGGCGTTAAACATTTGCTAATTCATTTTCTAAGAATGGTATCAGTGCCTGCATGCTATCTGCCTTCCAATTTAACTGCTTTTATAAAGTCTTAAATGAATTATTCTAGCTTGCATAGGTCTGGGAGACTGAGCTTGCTGCATTGTTGGCTGACTGAGCTTTTCTTTGAAATATTAAGATTTATAAACAGGAAGAAAAATAATTCCTATCTTCATCCCAGAGTTGTTCTCAAGTCTGCCAATATTCAAGGCAGACAACATGGTAAAAATGTGGGTGGAGAGGGGAATGTATTCAGCAGGATGCAGAGAAAGGGAAGGACACTCTGGGTGGGAGAAAGATTCTCTACTGGGAAATAGAAGATGTTGGGTGTGTGGTAGCAGTTTCAGGGATTTATGTCATCAACGTTAATAGCCCCTTGGATCCGAGGTCAAATTTCATGCAGAAATATTGTTTTGCCATTTTCTGGCTGCTGTTTTATTGGTGAGCTTGGTCATTCCTGCCTTCGAGACCTGTGCTTTTGTATTTCGGGCGTTCTTCTGATCTTGAACTGGTGGCTGGCTCCATCTTAGTTTTGATGGAAAAACTATGTTGTTTCAGGAATATAGTGCTTTTTGAACTATTGCTTTTTTTCTTTAAAAAAAAAAAAAAACAGAAAAAAACAAGCTACTATTTCTGTTGCAGTTATGCTAGGCTTAGTTTAGAGCAAATTAGGTTTCATAAATAGGATGAAGAGGGTTAGTTATAGAAATGACAGTGCCAGCCCATACAGATGCATCTGTTAATTTATCTCAGGATTAAACCCCTTGAAATTATTTGGAGGAAAAAGCTAGTATGTGCCCAGTCTTTGGAGAAATTTGGAGTTTCAACATTTAACCCAGAAAGTTTTGTTTACATAAAGCCTATGAATCTCAAACAAAAAGAAATTGCTAGTTTCTTGGCTTTACTGATGTGAAGGTGTTAACACGTGTTTTCTTTCCTTTTTCTGATTGACTTATATAGAAATCTCCAAATGTGCCTGCTTAATCGGCTTAGAATATTAGTTTAATGATCATCTGTTTTCTTACTCCCCCCAGAAGAGTTTTCTAAAAGTGCAGTTTCGTTATTGAAATGAAAATATTCCATAGAATCATAGAATGGTATGATATTTATTCAAAAAGTTTTAGATTTTAAACTTACGTTTCATCTGGCTCATAAAAAGGTCTATTTTCAAGTTTTAAAATAACACAGATCATTTTTAACAAGAACATTTTTAGCACTCTCAAATGATCTGTCTCAGTACTTTCTAGGATTCATATTTTCTGGATTTCTGATAGAACAAGAACAGGAAAAAAACGCAAAACCTCTCTTCAAAATAGAACATAATTTGGCTTGATTTAGCCCGACTCTTGCTTTAACAAAGGAAAAGAAGAATCAAGCTGTATAGCAGATGAGATTTGTATCTTCAGTCTTGCATATTTTTCTCCAGATGAGAGAACAAATATAAAGTTGAATACTACTTTGAATCCTGGAACATAGTTTGACACACAGATCTGCTGCTACTGATGATAACCTTGCTTCTGTCACTACGTAGCAACAGTCCTAATATAGTTTTTGGTATAAAAACCCATAGCATTAATGTAATCATTTAGCAGGGGTAGAAAGGTTGCTGTCATTCCCCAACACAGACTTTGCGAAAATAAATTGTATACTTGACGTCTGCTGAACAAAAGCAGAATTGAGAAGATGATTTTTTTTTTTTTTTTACTCTTATATTCTAAATGAGGTTATGAACGTACTGTTTAGTGACAACTTTTTGCTGCTTTTTTTCTAACTTGGGTTTCTGTCATCAAAATTCATTTTCTTCATGACATTCAGTGTTTGAACATGAAGAAGACTGCATGTCTAATGCAGCACAAAGAGCGAGAGAATTGAAGGCATGCTTTGCAGCATGTCTCTTTCGTGCCCGAGCTGTCAGGGTTTAGAAGTCACTTTGCAACACTTGCCCGGTTTGAGGTCCTTACATAATAATTTTGGGGATCCTCTGTTCTGCTTTGACTTCTCCTGCCTGCACATTTTTGAATACAGGTGGTTTTTAAGGAAGGTAGTGGTTGGTGTCAGTCACTTGTGCTTATCTGATTACCAGGCTCCTGCTGCCTTGCTGGTTCCCAATACTGCAGAAGGCAGCCGTGTGGATTTCTTCCTCTAACTGTACCTTTGCAAGCTCAATAGTTTTCATTAATCCCTTATTGACACTTCATAAATGAAAACTATAATATGTGGTTGTTTTTGTTTTGCAGCTTGTCTGATTTCTGCAGCAACCTGGAAGGGTGCTGGTGTCCAGGACTCCAGGACTTGGTGCTCTGTTAACATATTTTCCACCAACGAACTGGGGAAAGTAAGTAGCCTATTCTGTGTCTGGGAATTCTCTGTGAAGGGTGGGGAGATTCTTTTAACACTTGTCTCACATGGTGGACTCTCACATTCCTCCCAGCACAGAGACTGGAGGTACCTATATTTCTGTGCAGTATTTACATTGTTTATCAAGATCTTTGGAGCAAAGATGCTTCAGCTTTTCCAGTACTCTAGCAAGAGTAGTTCTTGCAGATTAGCAGTATTTGTGTGACAAAGCACTACAACTTGCTGTGCCTCCTCAAGTGAGAACACAACAGAGGTGTTTCATAGGAGTGCTGTTCCTCTGCGGTGTTAGTAATACTCTCTTAGGGGGGACATCGGAGTTGGATTTCAGCATTCTGTGCAGCAGAAGTGCAGTCTCCTGTGATGTGTCCAAATGGGTTTTATGTGGGTCTTGGAGAGGGAGAGCAGCCTGGAGCAGCAGGTGCCACGTTGCACCAGCTGAGGAATCAGTGTGAAGGGCTTATCTGGTGGCACATTCCTCAGCAGCCTCTGCTGCTGTGTGTTTGTCCTTCTTTCTCATGGGATGTGTCGTGGTTTCTGCCCATCAGGGAACAAAAGACCACGATTAGCCTCAAGTACCGAAGACTTAAGGATTGCCAAAGGGCAGGGAGAGCTTAATTGCCGCTTAAGGTGCAGGACAAAACAGACCAGGCTACTCGGCTTGGGGAAGAAAACAGAAAATAATTTAATACCAACCAAAACACAAAACCCC